>JANUFT010000278.1:0-50001 GCA_037127435.1 Epinephelus malabaricus
ATATTAAATAGATTCATTTTGATGGCACGAAGAAGCTACAACATAACATAACATTACATGACACAACATAAATATAATAAACGTGAGTTACCATAACACAATACTACGTAACAAAATAAAATAACAGCATGTGTAAAATGTTCCCAGGACATCCCAGCTGACACTGGGTGAGAGGCAGGGTACACCCTGGACAGGTCACCAGACTATCACAGGGCTGACACATAGAGACACACAACCATTCACACTCACATTCACACCTACGGACAATTTAGAGTCACCAATTAACCTGCATGTCTTTGGACTGTGGGAGGAAGCTGGAGCACCTGGAGGAAACCCACGCTGACACAGGGAGAACATGCAAACTCCACACAGAGGGGCTCCCCGACCCTTGGATTCAGACTCCCCACCCTCTTGCTGTGAGGCAACAAGGCTAACCACTGCATCACCATGCCGCCCCCACAAAAAAATAAAAAGCAAAATAAATAAAAAAGTAATAATAATAGAAATAAAAAGTTAATATAACTTAATACAACATAAAGTGGTGTGTGATCAAATAACAAAATAGTGCATGATGAAAAAATAAAAATAATAATATGAATATAAGACAATATACAAAATAACATATTACATAACATAACATGATGTAAGATAAAGTAACAATAACATAACAATAATATAACAAGCTAATGTAACAAAATATAACAACATGGTGTGTGGTAAATAACTCAAAATAATACTACATAAGTTAGGAAACACAATATAACACACACACATTTACAAAAGTGAATATGGCAGTGTATATATATATATATATATATATATATATATATATATGTGTGTGTGTGTGTGTGTGTGTGTGTTGTTTCTTTTACAGAATTTCATAGTGTAAAACACAATATAGGCTAATATAACACACTGCATAAACAAACAGCCTAACACTAAATAATACAATATAGAACTATGATTATATAATATTGGCACTAATTATAAATTAAAGTTACATTAGCATCTGACACAAAGCACATCATAACAATCACATTCTGCTGAGGTGAATATCTTAACGCCACTCACCTTTTTGGCCACTTTGAGGTGTTTCCTCTGGAGGAGCTGGAAAGTTTGACACTGCAGTTATTGACTTGGACTGTTTGTGTTTATTAACATCTGTACCGTATGTATTATACTCACGAGCAGCTCTGGTCAGAACCATCATGGCACAAACAAGTGCAGACACAATCAGCACCTTCATGGTGACGGTGACTACGAGAGACAGACGTGTTACTGAGACTTGTTTAGGGAACAGCCGTACTGACTGTCAGTCCTGTGAATAAAAGTCAGGAGATGATAAAGTTTGGTGCAAACCTGCTGCAGCACTTTCTTCTCTTCTTCTTGTCTTCTCTTCGCAGTGTCTGTAGATTCAGCGGACCCTGTGAGGATGTGCGGATCGAGAGGATGACCAGTTGTTATATACAGCCACTTATCTTAACATCTCTCAAAAACAGGGAACTGAGGAGATATATGTGTCTGTTCTCATGAACAGAGGCAACATTTTCAGAATACTCAGAAACTTATCAGTTGAGAAACATGCACGTGTCAAACCGCACAGTGTTTTCTGCTGTGTTGTCGTCCTTGCTGGGGTCACCACTGCGCTTTGACACTGTCATGTTCCATTTATTATTTTATGTCTACATATATGCAGACAATTTGATTAACCTTTGAAAGTGTTTGATGTAATGGAAAGGTATGCAGCAGCTGGGCTAGTTAACATACAGTAACACATACAGAGCTAAGGAGGTCCCACAGTGGCCCTGAGAGCTCAACACACTGCAGAGACACAAAACAAACAAACTATAAAAACATCTTCACCAAGTAGATAACACAGACACAGTGTTTAGAAAAAAACACTGCAAACAGGGAAACATACTGCAAGTAGCCTACAACCAAGGGGTAACCTCCGAGGCTGAAACACGTAGCCCAATCCCATTTCTACCCCTTAAATCTTCCACTTGGTATTGAGTGCCCTCATTTGCGAGATAACCCTTGATGAGGGAAGTGAGAAATATTAGGGCAGAGATCTTTCCCTGAGATGAATTAACGGAGAACAACTGCTGAAAACAGGAGGCGCCTACAACTTAATCTAGTTCTGATCGGTTTTGTTCGGATAAGTCGATTTGTTTAAATATTTTGATGCTGTGTTCAACTGCGTTGCTCATGACTTTACGCTAGTCCAACCATCTGTTGTTTGTATAGCGTACATTCTGATCGTACGGTAACAAATTGTAGTTCGCAAGGTGTTTCGTGAAATTTCATCTTCCACTTTGTTGAAAGTGTGGGTCGGGGCTCCCTTGGAATCTAGGGCGGGTTTTAAGTGTTGGAAACCACTTCCACTACCTCAATTTTGTTTTGGGACACCACTAGCCTAAACGTGAACATGCACGACCAAGTGCAAGTGGGTATTTATAGGGGAAGTGTGGGTATTGGGACAGGCCCTTTGGTCAATGTGGAAATGCTAAAAGTTGCAGTGACAACAAGAGTGAGTCAATCCCCATAGACCCCCATGTTAAAATCAGGCCCCCAGGAAAGCCAATCAGCCTTACAACAAATTTTCCCCAGTGGTCACTCACGGTATTGCAGCAAAAAAAAAAAAAATTGCCTGCGGCCCAGGAGGCATTTTCCTCATAGACTGCCATCATAAAATAAACATCAGTAAAACTGCTGACAGGACATCTCCACCTGCAAACAAGGCCAAATATAAGTCTTTCTATGCTGAATTTTTGATCCATGGTGGTTTTATATTCGTAAAACATTTCTCAAGCCGAGAAAAGCAATTTAAAAACCTGTGACATCATCACAATATAAAGTCTGTGAGCCGAGCAGGAACTTGTGGCGGGGCCAGTGAACAAAACACCACTGCGTGTATTCAGTGGGCAGCATACTGCGCAAGTAAACCAAGAACTTAGAAAACCTTTTGGGTGTATGCACCATGTGAGCAGCTCCATTGCAATGAATAGATGCTATCTTTGGCCCAGTGTCTATGTTATTGAAATCTATGGTTAAACTGCCCAACTCTACAGTAAAAACAAAAATCATATTTACAGTCTAGTGCAAAAAGCAGCTTTGGGCTCTATAGCTCATCTCTCCATTCATCATAACTGTAAGGGGGTGAATTTTTATACAACTCACAAGTTTGAATGTAATTAAGTCTGAAAGTTACACACAATTAAGGGAGTGGACATTTTGACTAAAGCTGAAAACTCACCAGTGCCACCACAGTGCCGCTCGTCAAGTGCTGCCCCAGTACACACCTGAGGCATCATGCTGCAGCTCATTCACAGACATATGCAAAGTTATTACTACATTTACTGAAAGATCTGTACTTCTTCCACCTCTGTGTTAGCTTAAAACCAGGTGTGGACACCCTTAATAAAAGTCGAGGACTGAAGAGCCGATCTCCAGAGCTATGACTCACCAGTGAGTATCTTTTTGGCCATTGTCTTTATGATGACAGGACTGTAGGTCGTATAGCTCTGGATATTTCTTGACCTCAACAACGTGTCTGTCCTCATCCATTCTTCATCACAAGCTGCCACAGGAGCAGAGAAACTGAGCTGCTATATGAGCTAGTATGTACAAGCAGAGAGTGAGTGGGGAAAAAGTGCAGTTAATTCAGGGGGCG
The DNA here is from genome assembly GCA_037127435.1 of Epinephelus malabaricus. Lineage (NCBI taxonomy): Eukaryota > Metazoa > Chordata > Actinopteri > Perciformes > Serranidae > Epinephelus > Epinephelus malabaricus. The sequence goes on from JANUFT010000278.1 coordinate 3,674, forward strand.
GTGAGGCTGGAAATAGGACAGTAGTGTGAAGTACATTTGTAAGCAAAGCTTTCAATTTACTAGTCCATTTAGGTCCCAACTCTCACCTATGGTCATGAGCTCTGGGTAGTGACCAAAAGAATGAGATCGTGGATACAAGCGACCGAAATGAGTTTCCTCCGTGGGGTGTCTGGGCTCAGCCTTAGAGATAGGGTGAGGAGCTCGGACATCTGGGGGCAGCTCGGAGTAGAGCCGCTGCTCTGTCGTGTCAAAAGGGGTCAGTTGAGGTGGTTCGGGCATCTGATTAGGATGCCTCCTGGGTGCCTCCCGCTGGAGGTGTCAGCTTTTTTTTTTTTTGCTGTTGCTATCGACTCTTGTTTTGAGCTTCTGGTACCCCTGGGTGCTGACAATCAGGTGCCTGATAGGGACTCAATTTCCTTAGTTTTTGTGCTTAGTTTATAATTCATGCTGGGAAACGGCAACTTATCTTGACTTGTTATAAATCAGTAAGTAAAGGTTCAGGGTCTAAGATTTAGGGAGATTTAGAATTCCTTCATTGTTCAGGAGTTCTGTACAGGGAGCTGTATTACCCGCAGACGTCTCTTCCTCCCCAGAACAAACAGACCAGGTGATTTAGAGGTGTTTAACATTACTAATCAGTGTTTCGCTGGTGCTGTTTGACAAATTGGACACAGACAGCTTGGCCACAAGGTGCTAAAGTGTGCTCACTTATTTTCTCTGATAATTTATTGTGTGCTCACTTTTTTCTGATCTGGGAGCTGAATTACCCGCAGAAGTCTCTTCTTCTGCAAAACAAATGGACCTGGTCAGGCCCCCACATCAGGGGATTCAAAGGGTACGGATGGTCCTGGCCCAAGGCCGAAGGGGGCCCATGTAAAGGTCTATGGTTGACCTTTTAATGGGATCAAGTGCATGAATTTACTTACTGACTTATATCACTGACGGTACAAGTTAGATGTATTTACATGCTAAATAAATGTATAGTCATCATGACAACACTTTGCAACATCAGTGTGATGCTCCCATCCTGCCACAGGTATTGTGAAATAGTGCAGACTGTCTGACAGAGAGGGTCAGATGCGCAATGCAGAGAACTTACAAGTGCCGCCAATGTAAACATGTGACTGTGGCTAAGGGGCTCTTAAAGGAAAAGGAACAGAGAGAACAAGGAAATTAAAGTAATTTAGAGGCAATGGCCAAATGTCTTGCAAAAAACGTCAAGAAGCAACAGGTTATTATGAAAATCTATGGGTATGACAGGTGGAGCTGATGGTAAGAAGTGAGGCAGACTAATGTTAGCAAATAAAACTTGCTGTAGCAGGCTCAGTTTTTTGCACAAAGTACTAGCCTCAAGATAGAATGAATAAATTAAGAACAGAATTATTTGTTTATTCATGATTTGACCTTATGATTCAATAACTTGCAGTAAGGGTGAGGGGCCCACTTGGGAAAATGTTCCTACAACTTTAATTAAAACCTGCAAAAATACAGAATAAAGCAGTTTCAGGTTACAATTTTTTTCCTGCACTGCTCAGTTTCTAACTACTTTGGCGTATGTGAAGATGTGGAAAAAGCGAATGTCCCCATCTAGAGCCAGTGTTTGGTTTGTCCATTCTGGGCTACTATAGAAACATAGTGGTGAACATGGCGATCTCCATAAATAAGCACTCGCTTCCTATGTCAATAAAAACAACTCATTCTAAGGTAAAGAAAACACAACAATTCAAACATAACAACACTTTTTGGCCGATGCCAGGTTAACAGCAGATATCTGCAATAAGGCACACAATGTTAAAGATTTTTCTTTTAAAAAGTGATTAAATTATGTTCTTTATGCGGCACCACTGCCAGCTAGCCGACATTAATAAGCAGCTGTGTGCTGTCACATTGTGAATGTTTCCTTAATTTGCTTGTGCTGTGTCTTTTTGCATGTGTATTTGCAGTGCGTTGAACTCTCAGGGCCACCATAGATTCCACCGTTCCCTCAAAATGTATTTCATGTGTGACTAATTAACATCAGCAGATACATTTATCATTGTAACTGAATCAAACTGAAAAACTGGGACTGACAAACTAAACTGCTCAGAAGTTGGAAGCTACAGTTCATATCAGTAGTGTTTGTTTTTCCATTAATATCACATTAATAAAACATCAGCAGAGTACTGTAACACAAGCTGGTACACTGACTGGATTTAAAGAGGTTCCTCATATTTTTCTGTTGTTCAGTATAATATAGAAGAAAAGAGGACCTTCAAGGATGACTATGCAACAATGAAAACCTTAAGTGACACAGTGCACTTTTATAAGATGATAAGAGAATTATGACTCTTATGCAACACTGCTACTTCTCTTTAAACACTCTGCTCATAAAGAATGAGGGTAGATTCAGTAGATAACCATTATAAGAACAGGACGCGTGACTTTGTTTTATACTGAATGTCATGATATATTTAAATGCTTTATAGAAACCTGACGTTCTTTTCAGACAGACATTGCTCCTGAAGATGTGAAGGAGATAAAGAGATATATCCATTCTGATTTATTTGTAATCAGAAGGTGTGTTCATTAATTACACTGGATCTTGAGGAGCTGATGTATTTATACCAGTCTGCCAAAAAAAACGACTGTCAGGTGAAGTGAGTGACATTGATGATCTTGTTACTGGGGAACTTTTGGTCCAGAAATTCATGAGGATGCTACTTGATGCGCTCCACCCACCCTAGCACCTCTGCAGGTCAAGTTTTGCTCCTGATGGCAGCAGCACTCCCCAATGGCCCTCCAGCAGGAAAATGCACCAAGCTACACTGCAGAAACTCCTCAGGAATGGCCCAAGCAATGTGACAAAAAGCTAAAGGCATCGACCTGGCCTCCAAATTCCCCAGATCCAAATTTGATCGAGCATCCATGGGACGTGCTGGTACCCCAGAGGCACCCCTAATCCACAGTGGGGCCTCCCTGGATCCGACTTGTTACTGATATGTCAAGGCATGGACACATGACCTCTGGAAGGTGTCCTGTGGTGTCTGGCTTCTGATCATTTGAGACCTGTCAGTTGTGAGGTGGGGTACCAGCACTTCCCAAAGATGCTCAATCAGATTGGGGTGTGGGAGATTTGGAGGCCCAGTCGACACCTTGAGCTTTTTGTCACATTCCTCAAGCCATTCCTCAGCATGTTTTGTGGTGTGGCGTGGCACATTTTTCTGCAGGGGGGCCACTGCCATCAGGCAATACCGTTGCTGTGAGGGGGGGTTACTTAGCCCACAGCAGTGTTTGAGTGGGTGGAGGGTGGAGGGTGGCCTCCACATGAATGCCATGACCAGTGGTCTCCCAGCAGAACATTGCATTGTAACAAAATTTCACCTACCACTGGTTTAAATGTTTTGGCTGACTGGTGTATATAGAGTCTATTGCAGCTATCAGACAGGTTTGGACTTACTGCCCTTTTACCTCAGTGTTTGTCATTAAGCCTTATGGTGTGTTTGGATGTCAGATGTGTCTTTTTTTCTACAATAATGACTTGGCATTAACAGAGACCTTTGTTTCACACAAAGCTGACACAGTAAAAATGAGGTGTTGAAGATAAAATGACAACAGTGATGAAGAAATACCTCAGCTTCTCCATTGAAAGTTTTTTCAGAGGCTTCTACTTCTTCAAATGTCCTCGAGCAGCAAGAAGACCACAGCTGTTGGTTAACTGATAGTCATAAAAGTATCTGCAAGTCATGTTGGAAAACACGTGATACAGCAGAGTTTTATACTGACCGCCTCTTTTTAGATATCTACAACATTAAAGCATTCACATTACCTTATCTGTCTGTTCTCATAGTAAATCACTGCCATGTGACAATATATTCCTGAGGTTTGTTGTTGTTGGTGTTACGGTGCAGTTGTCAGGTTTGGTTCCATTGTGCCTGCACAGAGACAATAACCAGAACCTGTGCTCACAGTCTGATCCTACAGAAGTGTTGTAACTTTACTGTCTGAGTCTTTCTCTGCAAATATGTATCATGGAGAATGCTTAACGTATTGGAAACACAAAAGAATAATAAAGGATCACGAAAGCAGTTCATAGAAATAGTTCCCCCATAACCTTTCAGGGGCTCTGTGCTTTGTTGTATCTTTGACCATCCTGTTCTCACTCCCAAGTCATCAAATACCGCCGCTCTGTCAGTGGACCTCAGTGTCAGACACTGACGCACAGAGGCACCCTTTGCAGCAGTCCACATAGAGCAGTTGGGAGTGGAGGTGAATGGGTCAAACAGACTCTGAACTTTCACACAAAGGCAGTTATTAGTTTCCCGTGTAGACCAAAAGTCAATCGAGGTATTTCAATAGCAACATAGTGCAGTAGTCTGTGCAGCATGTTACGCTTGTGACTTATGTCACATGAAGTATTTCATGTGTTGCATTACTTTTGTAACAACCATACTTATTTTAAGCCAAACCTTGATTTGTTTTCCCCTCAACCGAACCACAGGTTCTGCCTGTTACATACAGTGTCCTTTTTCAAGACGACAATTCACAGGAAATGTACAGTTTACACACAGTCTCCTTCAAAACAAACTCATTACGCCGGTACAACACTGCGAATTGACGTTTCTTTTCCTTCAACAACAAAAGCACGTGGCTTGGTTTAGGAAAAAAGAACAGGGTTTGGCTTTCGAATCTTACGGGACGTGAACACCGCCCTCTCTGGTGAAAGTCAAACCCAGGATTCCTCCAGCATGTTCTGGGGCCTCTCACCAGTGGGACATGCCCAGAACATCTGCAAGGGAGGCACCCAGAGAGCACCCAGAGAGCATCCTAATCAGGTGCCCGAACCACCTCAGCTGACTCAGGCATAGCCATGATCTGATGGAACCTGTGAAAAATGGGAGCCCACAGGCTCCGGGGAAGAAGCCACGTTCGTAACACACATTAATGGAGCAAGAATGCTAGCACATGGAGAGAGAGAATAAGAAAGAAGCTTAGTGTATCATAGGATGTTCCCCAGCAGACTAGGCCTATATCAGCCTAACTAGGGGCTGGTTCAAGGTGAGCCTGAGCCAGCCCTAACTATATGCTTTTTAAAAAAGCAAAGTCTTAACTCTCATCTTAAATGTGGAGATGGTGTCTGCCTCCCGCACTGAAACAGGAAGATGATTCCACAGAACAGGAGCCTGATAGCTGAAGACTCTGGCTCCTGATCTATTTTTGGAGACTTCAGAAACCACAAATAACCCTGCGTTCTCAGAGTGTGGTGATAATGTGGGATAATATGGCACTATGAGTTCATGGAGACTGACCCAGTATTTTACCCAGGATTTTAAATTCAGTTATATATATTACAGGGAGCCAGTGCAGAGAAGCTAAATATGGTTGTTTTTCTTAGTTTCCGTTACGGTTGCCACCTGTCCTGTAATGTACTGTCCCTTACGCACCTTAACTTTCATTCTTGTCCTACCACATTTCACCCTGACACCGCCAAGCGCAGCTAAACTATAACAGTTACCGGCCGTGTATCATGCCAACGTTAAAGGACGGCTATTTTCATCAGGGTCGGACGCCACAAGTCACTGCCCAGGGTTGACCCTGTCACTGTAAGAATAACGTTCCTTTTAACCAGTTGGATGTTAGCTCAGACAGCTAGCAACCTGCACTACAGAACATGTACAAGAGAACAAAACACAAACCATCAATTCATTTATCAATTACATCACATTGTATTTAACCCATATTATATATTCAAATTAAACAATCATGGTCAATGGTCAAACACAAAATGTCACAAAAACAAAATTCAGAAGACAGTTCTAAAAATCAAATCATTCAGTAAATAAATCAAATGAGAAAACCAGATAAACATCTCAGCTTCACTCAGTTCAGAGTACGTTTGTCAAAGGAGGAGATATGTAACTGAGAGATGAAGAGTAAAAATACATTATCTGGGAGAGCAGTCAAAGGTCCAGTGTGTAGGATTTGAAAGGATGTACTAAAAAGAAGTTCAATATAATTTATCAAGTATGTTTTTTCAGTGTAAAATCACCTGAAAATAAGAATCATTGTGATTTTGTTTCCTTAGCATGAGCCATTCATATCTACACAGGGAACTAATTCGACCTGAACAACCAGGAAAAGTTTCAGCTGGTTTCAATTTGCAATCCTCGCAACTAGATGCCACCAAATGCCCCCCTAAATTCTCCACACTGGACCTGTAAAGGAGACTTATCTTAATGTCTGAACCACAGCCAGGAAGTTCACAGGTGTATCCAAACCGGTCTGAGATGTAGATGGAAGGTTTAATTCATCCCATCTGCTCCAGCAATCAGCCTTGGTGTCCAGGAAAGGTCACAAAATCCAGCTGGTTCCTGGATCAACTGCTGCTCTGTTTACTTTTATCTTGCGTTCATATGTAGGCTACATTTATGTGCCTTTTTTTTTCTAGAGCATAGATGTACAGAAACTGAGGTAAACTTTGAATTCAGTCACTTTCACTCCTCTCTGTTCTCTCTGTGCTGCTTTTGTTCATAGGGTTTCCCTTCCCCCGGCGCACAGGTGTGTCTCATTTCTCAGTCCCTGCCTGTCAGAGTTTAAAAAGGGTTGTTCTGTTTTCTTTCCTTCCCCATTTCTGTTACATCACCACAAGATGGTGCTCTTGCTTTAGGGAGAAGGCTCAAGGAATGCAGTGTGTTTTCAACCCCTTGTTAAGCAGAGATCACCATCTGGTGGGCTTATTAAACAGAGACTGGTTCATGAGGCCTCATTTGGCGTATAATTTAGTATGTCCCAATACATAGTGTGTCAAATGCAGTATGCCACAAATACCAGGATGTTCTACTATATGTGGTTGAATATAATATGTTAGAATCTAGACTGTATGCAGCAGAGTTCTCTGGGTTGACCTCCGTCTCTGGCAAGCTTGGAGAATGGTTTTGTTTTATTTCCAAGGTAACAGATATATGAACAGGAGGGTCAAAGTTCAAGGCACAGTGTTATGAAGAAGTAGTATGTCCCAACAGAACATATTGTGTGGGGTGCCCCAAGGGTCAATTTTAGGTCCAATTCTTTTTAATCTATGTGTGCTTCCCCTTGGGGACGTCATCAGGAGGCACGGCATCAGCTTCCACAGTTACGCAGATGACACACAGCTGTACATCGCCGTGTCTCCTGATGACACAGGGCCAGTTGATGCCCTTTTTAACTGTATTTTAGATATAAAGTCATGGATGGCAGTGAATTTCCTGCAGCTCAACCAGGACAAAACAGAGGTTTTAATTATTGGTCCTGAAGGCAAGAGAGAGAAACTTTTACCAAAACTACAAGATTTTAAACCTTCACAATGTGTGAAGAACCTGGGCGTCATTTTTGACTCTGAGCTTAGTTTTATTCCACACATCAAAAATGTAACAAAGACAGGTTTTTATCATCTTAAGAATATAGCCAGAGTCCGCCCGTTTCTCTCTCAGGCTAACACGGAGGTGCTGATGCATGCTTTTATCTTTTGTTGTTTAGACTATTGTAATGCCCTGCTCTCTGGTCTTCCCAAAAAGACCATCTCTAACCTGCAGTTACTCCAAAACTCAGCCACACGAGTGCTGACGAGGACCAGAGGGCGGGCGCACATTACACCAGTTTTAAAATTGCTGCATTGGCTCCCCGTGTGTTTCAGGATCGATTTTAAGGTTCTTTTATTAGTTTTTAAATGTCTTAACAGTCTTGGGCCATCTTATTTATCTGACCTGCTTTTATCATATCAACCCTCGCGGATCCTTTTAATTGTTCCAAGAGTCAGAACAAAAACCCACGGGGAGGCTGCATTCAGCCATTATGGCCCTCACTTATGGAACAGCCTGCCAGAGAGCATCAGGACTGCAGAGACTGTTGATGTTTTTAAAAGGAGGCTCAAGACTCACCTTTTTAGTTTGGCTTTTAACCGATTTCTTTTACTCTTTTAATTCTTCTATTATGTTATTTTAATATCTAATGCTTTTAAATGATTTATTTTTAAATCTTTATGCATTTTATTATTATTAAATGTCTAAATCTTCATTTTTTTAATCTTTAAATCTTTAATTTCTCTAAATCCTTAAATTTTTATGCATTTTCTTATTTTATCTCATACTTGTTTTACCCTATCCTATTGCCTTTTAGTCTTTTAGTTTTTAGCTCCCTCATGGGGGGCCTCCACACTGGGAGGTGTGTCCGGTCTGCCTGCGGGGGACGTCGTCCTGCACCATGTGTGGAGTCTACCCCAGTCTATCTGGGTCAGGGTGGTCTCTGTGGCGGCGCTCCCTGTGGCCGTAGTCTGTGACAATTCTCGGTGTGGATGGCTCCCCATAGGTGGTTTTTTCCTCACCTGGTGCCTCAGTGTGTGTGTGTGTGTGTGTGTGTTTATATGTGGGGGTGGGAGGGGCTGGTTTTCAATATTTGTAGTATTTTTGTTGTATATTTTTATTTTGTGAAGCACTTTGTGTTGCATTTTTAATGTATGACAAGCGCTATATAAATAAAGTTTGATTTGATTTGCAATGCAGCTGCAGAACCTTCTAAAAGTTAAAAGAAAAAGTATGCGGCTCAGAACACACACCCATAGTACATGATTAGTCATATCTCATAAAGACGTTAGTGCACACAGATCGCTGTCACCATCAAATCTGTTGCAGAATCTTTCTTAGATGTTTAAAAGAAATGCATCTGGAAGAGCTTAAACATTTCCACACTGACATTGTTAATCATAATCATAAATAAATGAGACACTGGAACATGAATGCTGAAGCGTTTACTGCAGTAAATTTAAAAGCTTGTGTTTGCAGTGTTATCATGACACACACTGGTCCCACTGCAACACAGCTGATCAGCTGTCGATGTTGACACTGACTGAAAATGTGAAATCAGCTGATCATCACATATTCTTGGCGCACACAAAGTATTTCTTGTCTGAGCAACGTGCATCATTCCAGTTTCCCAAGTCTGGAAAACACAACAGAAAACTTCACATAGGAGTTGAAGTGGAAACCATTCTTTCAGTGGTTCATTAAACACAATGTCAGCATTCACAGACAGTTGGTTCTTGCACGAGGCCCAATGTTCTTCAGATTCACTCATAACTTTTTGGCATCCATTCATTCTTAAAACTACAATCTTTCTTTCTCCTCTATTTTTCCTTACCATTAAAGTTCGACTCGACGCAGTGCTCCTTTCCATCGCTGTTGTTTGGCTCACCACGATACCACCTAGTGTACTTGAATTCAGATCCATCAGTGTATTCAAACCACTGAAAAACACAAAGATGAAGATCAGTGATGATATGTGACACACACACTCCTCTATGTATCATAGAGTATCATCCATCAGTGAGGTTACGTACCCAGCCCATGCGTTGGTTCCCTGTTTTTCTGAGTCCAATCCAAAAAGTATTGCGATGATAACGCATGGCACGTGAGGTCAAACAATACACGTTCATCATCTCAGCCTCATTGTGAATTGAAACCAGATTACCCCCCTGGCTGTTGCGGCAGTAGTTCTGAATTCAACAGAAATGTGAGAAGTGTAAGTCTTCACCAGCACTTTATCATAACTGTATGCACAAGATGAGGATAGATTTACTATCTTTTTTTTTCTGCTGATGCCTGTGTGTGCTGAGTTCCTGTAGAAGAAGTGACAGCCTCATGAGCCATTTTCTTTATTTTCTAGGCCGACTAGATGGCGCTCTCTGTTCAACAAAGGGTTCAAATTACACTGGATTGTCATTCCTGGTGGGGTTGTAGCAATCCCTCACTGTTTGGTACGTACTGTTTTTTAAAGTTCACTTTTGGCTGAATGTCGCAGTCTCCCTGGACGGTAATTCAGGTCACTTGTTGTGCAGGGTGTGGGCACTGACTCCTAATTAAGAATGGAGAGCAGCTTGGTGCATTTCCCCTCTGGACCAATCAGGGTGTGATGACGCCCTCCCTTAAGGCACCTCTTTCATCTGTGATAATACTCTATGTAATACCCCCATACATATTTTTGTGTATTTAATGATGCTATGCTGCTTTGCACTGACCTTCTATTGCCATTTTAAGCTCCTCCTCTCCCAAGCTCTAAAGCTCTCGGACCAGGCTACGTTGCTGACTCAGTTAACTATTTGCCTCCAAGAAAACTGTGATCATCCAGTGCTGGTTTATGGGAGGTTCCCAGAAATAGCTGAAAGAAAATTTGAGGATGTGGCCTTTGTTAATTACACCCCAGAGTTAAGGAACACATCTTATTTGATTTTATGATTTATGGGATTTACAATTCATTTTATGATGTCATGATTTATTTCCTCTTTTGATTTTTTATGAATTTAGATCTGTTTCATTATGTCTGTTTTCATGTGAAGCACTCGGTGCTTATACTGCTTTCATTGTAAAGCACTTTGTGCTGTATTTCTTGTATGAACGGTGCTAGATACAGATAAATAAAGTTTGTAATAATACTACTACTACTAATAATAAGTGTTATTATTAGTAGTAGTGGTATATTGTGTCCTTGCTTTAATTGTGTGTGTGTGTGTGTGTGTGCGCGCGCGCATCACCTGTGCATCATTGAAAGTTTTTTCACTCCAGAAGAATTTAGCACAGTTTTTCGCACCAATGCGGCTCCATCCTCCACCACATGGCTTGTCAGGATAGGGTTTACATTTAAGGGCAGGATGAAACCCTTATGGAAGACAAGTACTTTAATCAACAACTCTCCTGGGTTTCAGTTCAGTAATATGGTGACGATGGCATGGTACTTACTAAATCTGGCTGTCACAGTGTCCAGGATGCACACCAACAGCAGGAAAGCAGTTACCACAGCTAGACGCATGGCTCAGGCCTCAGTAACTCTCAGTGATCCACAGCAGAAATATCACCTGTATCGATCAAGCTCAAAGTGTAAATATTTGCCAGACTGTTTCTTGACCAGGTACAGTCACTTCCTGGAGTTTCTGCTCATGATGACAAGCAGAGTAACGGAAACAGTCTGCCACATAACTCCCTATAAAACCACAATTTATTTTGTGCAAATAAGATCTGAAGTTTTAGTTCTACATAGCTGATGACATTCTAACAACTACATTCAGGCAGAAATGTGTCTCAGTGCTAATTTGGTTTGCTTGTTACCCAAAGAAACTTTATTTCTCTGTGTCTCGTGGGAACTGTACCTCAAGAAAGGCTGATACAGTGTGTGGAGACACACTTCATCTCCAGTCAGTGATTATTGTATTTCCCTCCTTACCTGCCGTCTTTAAAACCCTGCTGGCTGATCACATCTTATTCAAAATGCTGAGGCCAGATTTGAGTTGGAAAAAGGAAACTTGATCACATCAAACCAATCCTCAGGTCTTTGCAGTAGCTGTCTGTCAATGTGAAAATGAGCTATAAAATAATTCAGGTCATATTTTGCATTACATCAACTCTTCTGATATTCTAAAACATACAGAGAGAAGCAACTCACCACAGATGTCCTCTGGTTTTTAGTTGCTCCTCCGTCTGTCTGTCAGGTGGCTCTTCCTCTCACTGATAAACTCACCACTCATGGCCTGTGGGCAGCAGTGTTCTACCAGTGTCCACACTGGCTTGGTTTCACATGATTAATTATAAGAACAAACATGGAATGAAGGCGTTGTCGTATGCCTCAAGAAAAACACACTCTTTTTTGTGGGTGAGAAAAGAAATCATAAAAAAGAGGTGGTGACACGCACATCCCAAATAAAATTTCATTTGGGTGCTGGATCAAAAAACTCAAGTGAAGACGAAAAAGAAAAAGATGATCCGCGCACCAAATAGAGCTCCTATTTCTTTATATTTTTTTTAATTTGTCATTCGTGACGTTTCGAGCACGCAGGATCTTCCTCAGACTTGTTGAAAAAAAAAATCAGCCAAAACTGTATGATGTTAAAACTGTCACTTTCAGCGTGCTTGCAGCAACAATATTCTCTCAATACATACAATTATTAAGTCTTTTAAATATTTTCTGGACTGTCCTCAAGGTTATGTAGCAAGGTGATAGCTTCTTGTATTGGTGAGAAGTGTAAGTTGGAATCGAGAGTTGTGATTTGGCCTGAGCTCTGCGGTCAGTGAAGCCTCTGGCTGCACCACAGAGCTGCTGCTCAGAGGGTCTTTGAAGGGACCATATGTGAGCGCCCTTGAGCAGTCTTCCCTGGTCCCACGTGCTCTAAAAAATGTCTCTTGTGGAGTCAAATCTGGAACAGGCAAAAAGGACACCGGCTCATCACAAAGATGGAGACAGGGTCTGGACCAAGGCTATAATAATAATAATAATTATAATAATTATAGATAGGGGAAAAACTACAACAATTATAATATTACTATATATATATTTATATATTTTAAAATTATGTTACAAAATTATAATTTTTTAGCATTCTCTCTTCATTATTCTTTTTATTTTATTCATTCATATTTATTTTATTTTTTAGTCTATTCATTGTATTTATTTTACTTATTTATTATATTTATATTTTTTTTAATTAATTCTTTATCTAAATTTTCCTGTTTTCAATTTTTTTTTAAAATAATTTCTTGCTATTTTTTTTTCTTATTTTGGGTCATTTTGTCTTTCGTTGCTCAGTGCCTTCTTCCCATGTTTGTTGAAAGAAATAAAGCCAAGCACAGGTCTTAAAGGGTTAATGTCAGAAACGTCTTTCTTGTAATCAGCTTGTAATCATCATTAAACACTGTGTAATATAACGTTAGCATACGTTACGTGTGCTGACGTTTGCAAGCTAGCAGCGTGACATTTAATCATTATGGACAGGCTACGTGGTCGTCTAAAAGGCAGTGTAAAATTTGCCTGACCCATCCGGAGCTCAGGTAATTTTGACCCTCAATCAGAGACCTGTAATTGCCGTTTTTCTGGTCATCGGAGGCCAGGCGATCAATAAAATATTCTTGAATACCTAAAACAAAACACAAACACGTGTTGTTGTTTTTAGTCACGTAGCCTGTCCATAATGATTAAATGTCACGCTGCTAGCTTGCTAACGTCAGCACACGTAACGTATGCTAACGTTATATTACACAGTGTTTAATGTGTTGGGAATAGAAGGATTTTATGTGTTTTACTATAAGTTGTGTTTCACTATATAAGTTTTAGATGTGTGAACAATGAGAATACTGAGATGATTTCAGCTGATCTGAATGTGTTTGCTTTGCAGAAGTGGAGAAGTACAGGAGAGGAAGAGACATGAAGTCTGAGGAGCACATACCGCAATGCTTAGATAATTAGTTTCATATATGGTAAAAAGAAAAGAAAGTGATATACAGATAGTAAGGTACAGCACGTGTAGGGAGTTGTGTTGTTCTCTTGTCTTTCAAAACAGGAACCACGCCCCCACCGCCAGCGGGAAGGAGTCAGATTAACACGAGGCAGGGGCGTGGTGTGGTGAAGGAGGAAGTGGAACTGCCAATGAGAAGAGGACAACGCCTTGCGTGCACAATGACACTCTGTTACGCTCAAATATACTGGGTCAGGGGAAGGACAGGAGGTCAGACTTCGTGAACTGACACACCTTTGTTGTTCGTCAGGGACGTGAAGTTGAGACCCAGAGCTCTGTAATTTTATTCCTTTACTGCTTAATAAACTACATTAACTGAGACTGAATATCTTCTCCTATTGCTTCATTAAAGAACGTGCAGGACTGAGCTCACACATAGCACACTGGAGAGTAGGATGAGCCCCAGTCCATCAATTGGTGACCCCGACGTGATGAAGACGGAGAAGTGACGGAATAAAGACAACTATTCAGCGGAGGACGACAGTATCGTGACAACACTTGGCCGGCCTGAGAAAAAGGTAAGCAGATGCCTGTTTTATCGAAGTTCTGCAATTGGAAATGCTAAAAGATTGTGTTGTCATTTTACTACAGTCTCCTAGCGTAAAACGTAAAGGAATAAAATTAAAACAAAACACAAAAGTGAAATGCCCCGGGGCAGGGTGAAAGGCCCTGGAGCAAATCATAAATTTGACTCCTAAATACGAAACATAGTCAACACCTCGACAGGACAGGGAGAAAGGCCCTGGAGCAAATCATAAATTTGACTCCTAAACATGAAACATAGTCGGGTGTAAGGCCCTGGAGCGAATCATAAATTTGACTCCTAAATATGAAACATAGTCGGGTGAAAAGCCCTGAGATTAGGTTTTCCATCTAATCTCTAAAAAAGAAAAAGACGAGTGTCCTGAGGTGGATAAGCTCGGGGGGGAACCCATAAGGTTGCCCCTTGGACAGCTGAGAATATAGTCTGAAGACACGGGTTGTCTGAGGTTGAAAGACCTTTGTGTAGATTGCTACAACACAAAAAAGAGGTTACAGAGTTCTGCGGACAGGGGAGCGTTTTCCATGTGATCCCTAACACTGAATACTATCGCTCATGTTGAGACATCTATTCAATGGTCCGCAGAACCACCCTGATATTGGGAGTGTAAATAAATAAGTCTTTTAAGGGGATATTGTTGTGTGGGTGGCTTACCGACAACCAGCTATTTTACGGGGCGAGAGAGTTGTGTAGAGTCTATTAGAGGTGACTCAAATTCCTGCTCTCTCAGTGCCCGAGCGGTGGTCGTGTTCTGTGGGGAAAAAAAAAGAGGAAGCTGTGTAATTTTGCCTTAAGATAGAAGCCAGTTGTCGCCGAGCCATAGGCATCCCGCACCCTCCTAGGAGAGTGGTGTAGAAGCTTGGATGTGTCGGCCTGCAACTGGTGGAACTTAAGCAGCGAAATCACAGCGATAAAAGGGGAATAATAAGCCCGCGTAGACTGCATTGTAGAGCGGTCACGTGGCACAAAGCATTGTGTGTAGTTTTGTTTTGTTTTTGTTTTTTATTGTGTGCAGCAGTACCTTACTGGTAGAAACAAGTCAGAGCAGAAGAGGGACAGAGAAACGTGATGATCGGCGAATTCGACAGAGACTGTCGCGAGCAGGGAGGCTGCCCTCCCATGCTGGTAAAAACTCAGTTTAGGGAAATTAGGAAACAGTTATTGTCAGGAGTAATAGATAAGCAGAGTCAGGCTGTAGGAAAGGAGTTTGATGATGTATGGAAGGCATTACAGGCCCAAAATGAGCTTCCTAGCGATGAGGAGGCAGTAAATGTTACAAAGAAATTGCTGGCTGCAGAGGTAAACGCGAGAGATGATTTGGAAGAACATACAAAAAAGGAGAATAAACCAAAACTCATAAAAAGACAATGGAAAAAACAGGAGGAGAAGGAACGTAAACGCGCCTTGCTCCATCAGATGGCAGTTACTGCCATGGCTTATTGGAAACACACTGATAAGACTCACAAAAAAAACAAAACAGAGACAAACAAACTCCGACAACTCCTGCGCCAGTCCTGCGCCGGCACCACCAGAGCCCACCCATAATAGATTGTATCCTGAACTACCTCAGACACCCCCAGCCCCATCTCCACACCATACTTGGGGAGCAACAGGCAAATGCCTTTGCTGGTGATTAATGCAGATGCAGACGTGGTGAATGAGGAGGAGTATGAGAAAGCTAAACAGGAAGTAACTAGGGAAATAAGACAGGGGTTAGCACATGTAGAGAGACTGACACAGGAAGTAGCAAACGTTTTGACCCCCTGAGGTCTTTCAATGGGGGCAAGGAACAGAAAGAGGAGGTGTGCAGCATAGATAGCAGAGACAGCGGCAGGAGCATAAAACAGGGCCCTCTCTCCACCAGTACACCTAAAGTGGAAGCTGGAGGGGAAGAGTCAAGAGCACTAGCAGAAACAGTGTTCCAAATAAGGGGGAATAGAGATGATTCAGGGAGGAATAGCAGCAGAAGGGAGAGTGAGAATAAGACGCAAGAACCAGGTCAGTATGATGCAGAAGAGGAAGCAGATGACGAGGGAGATCAGATATGGTCAGACACAGACTCAAGGGAAGAATACGAGGAGAGAGCAGTGAAGCTTACAGGATTAATGAAGTCATATACAATGCCATCAGAAAAAGGCAGAGAAGGACAGTACAGAGTCAGCACGGGTTCAGCTGTTAAAACTCCAATTGGAAGATGCACGACGTAAAACCAACGATGCAAAAAAAAAAAAAAAAAAAAAAAAAGCAGAGAAAAAATCAACCAATCAGATGGTTCAGCAGCTTCCGCCCTTCCCCATACACACTCCAGATCTATTTCCGACCCCAGAGTGGGTTGATCCTCGCCCTCCCCATTGGAGTGGCTCGAGAGGAGGTACAGGAGGATTCAGAGGCAGGTGTGGGGGTCGTGGCGGCCCAAGAGGGGGTCAGGGCGGTAGAGGGTGTTTTATTTGTGGAGCCACCTTGAATCTCCCTGTGTCTAAACACCAAATATCATCCTCAGCAGTTGAACTAACTGGGTTCTCGGGACAACCACAAAATCTGCCGCTCACCAAACCACTCACTACCACCATACTCCAGGCTGAACAGACATTTTCACACAGATATGTTTCTTCTTTGTCATGCCCTGTGAATCTATTGGGGAGAGATGTGCTGCTGAAGTGTGGAGCTTCCATACTCTGCACCTGGATGGGCTGATAGTGACCTTCCCAAATGGCTACACTGTGAACTGCTCGTTAACAACTGTGCATTCCTCCTCGCAGATGTTGTTATCAGCGGATACCTCCCCCACGGCTGAAGGACATTGAGCTGATATCTACTGGGGCCTTCTCGAGCCAGAAACCATGGAGACGCCTGGCATTGGCACTCTGTATCAATCTTGGCGTTCCTGGGTTCAGTCATTAAATCCCTACACGCCTCCTCCCGATCCCCTCCATGTAACTCTTTATTATGACAGGAATGGCAACGAGCTGTATCAACAGGCATTTTATAATGAGATAGAAGGGAAAATGTGGGAGATAACATCCACCTGCATACTGGTGGGAAATGAGGGAGTGGCTGCAGCTGTTGAACTGACCTCAGAGCAATTGCAGTGGTATGAGGGGGCGGAGGAAGCCTCCCCTCACATATCCTTGACAGTGCATGCAAAACATCAAGCTAAAGACTTAGGCAATATGTGTAAAAAACATTATTCACAGATGGATGTTGTTTTAGACATCCAACGGAGGGACTGAAAGCAGCATATGCAGTGGTAAGACAGACAGAGACAGGGTTTGAGGAAGTGATTACAGAAAGTGTAACAGGAAAAGAATCATCTCAATTGGCTGAACTCCAAGCAATGATTGCAGCATTAGAATGGGCTGAAGGGAAAAGAGTGAACATCTACACAGACTCTGCCTATGTAGTAGGAGCGATCCATGTGGAAATGACACAGTGGATCAGATCTGGCTTTTTAACAGCAGCAAAGACCCCCATTAAGCATGAGAAGGACATGAGGAGACTACGGGAGGCTCTGATGAAGCCGGCACAGGTAGCAGTGATTAAGTGCAAGGGTCACGACAAAGCAGGGACAGTTGTCTCCAGAGGGAATGACGCAGCAGATGTGGCAGCCAAAAGAAGGGCAGGATACAGTCAGCAGTATGTAATGCTACAAACAGAGAGAACAGTGCATGACCTCCTGCCGCCCTGTGATGTAAATATGTTAATAGCAGAACAGCAGAAAGCCTCTCCAGAGGAGCTCACAGTATGGAGAGAAAGAGGAGCAGTAAAGACAGAGGGTATGTGGAGGTCTCCAGATGGGAGACCTGCACTGCCCCCAGGGCTGAGGAGATCAGTCCTTCAAGAAGCTCATGGTGTGACTCACTGTGGGAAAATGCAAATGGCGCGATATCTCACTCATTGGTGGCACCCGTTTTTGCCAGCAATGATTGAGAATCACGTCCAAGAATGTAAAATATGTACAGAATACAATGTTAGACCCACGGTGAAACCACATCAGGGGAGATTTTCCCTCCCCAAACTCCCAGGTCAAGAGGTCATTAATGACTATACAGACATGCTAGAGAGAGTGGGAGGATACAGGTATCTTCTGGTGGCAGTGGATGCATACACTGGTTGGCCAGAAGCCATACCTGCCAAATCAGAGGATGCAAAGACAGTAATCAAATTTCTGATCAACCAATACATTCCCACGCATGGGTTTCCCAAAAGAATCAGATCCGACAACGGAACCCATTCCAAAAACAGAGATCTACAAGAAGTAGAGAGAGCATTGGGACTAAAACACACATTTGGCACAGTCTATCATCCTCAGTCACAGGGCAGAGTGGAAAGAATGAATCAGCCTATTAAGGGAAAAATAGGCAAGATTTGTGCCCAGACTAAAATGACTTGGGTGGACGTGCTACCCCTAGCTCTATTATCCATCAGGAGCTCTGTTAACTCACTGACAGGTTTTACTCCATATGAGCTGAAAACAGGGCAACAGTTCCCGGGACCGGGAGCTGGGATTCAAACTACAGAAGAGGAAGAAAGTCCTCTAAAATATAAACCGTATTATGACCAACTAACAGCATTGGTGTCAGCTTTCTCCAAACAGGTGACCACAGCTCAGGAGGGAGCAGAAGGAAAGGGGCACCCAACATCAGAGTGGGTCCTGCTCAAGGTGATTAAAAGAAAGTGGTCGGAGCATAGGTGGACTGGCCCCTACAAAGTCGTGGAACGGACGTCCCACGCAGTGAAACTCCAAGGGAAAGGTGACACATGGTATCACTGGAGTCAGTGTGCAGTGGCAGAGACACCTGCCCGAACACTGGAAGACATAAGAGACAATAAAGACTAAAAAAAAAAAAAACAACAACTCACTCACACCTACATTTACTCTTAGTTCAGCATAAGTGCGGTAAAGATATCTTGTGATCAATGTGAAGGTTAGAAGCTCCTCTGAAGCAACACTTTGCCCAGAGTACGATTGAATATAGCAGGCCAGGATATACTGAAAGTTTGCTTGCCACATTCTTATATTTACACTCCATATTTACCTTTACTTTTTACATTTACATTCATTTATGCATTATAGAGGAAATGATGAGATTGTTGGGAGTAGAGCAACACCACCATAAGTGGTGTTGGCTGGGAGGCTTTGTATTGACCTGTGTTATTGTTTTACCTTTTTTATATTTTGAGTCTTCCCCCAGAGACAAAGCCACAGAGCAACCACGAAACCAAACCAAAAGAAGCGCGGGAACAGGCAGACCTTCTGACAGCTGCATAGATAAGTATGGTGGCATCACATTGAACTATACAAGGGGAACAGCCATGGGATTTAAATTTGACCTGTGTTCTGTGATAAACTGTGGAGATAAAACCCTCCATTTATCCCTGCCATCTACCTGAACCGGCACGTGCGCACTGGTCCAACTGGCAGTGCCTCTGGTCCTCTTAGGGCTGAGGGACTCCCAGGCCAGTTCTAGCAAAAAGAAAAGAGACACGTTTGACATTGGCTCTGACTCCACCACGTATATAGATGCCATAGGCGTTCCTCGTGGGGTTCCAGATCAATATAAACTGCGGGTTTTGAAAACCTGCCCATAATATCTGCTCTGTTCTCCATCACCCCTAACAAGAATGTTGACAGAATTAATTATGTTCATTACAATGTTCTCAGATTGGCTAACAGCACCAGAGATGCAGTTGGGGGACTCTCGGAGCAGTTGGCGGCCACCTCCCTAATGACAATCCAGAACCGAATTGCCTTAGATATGCTTTTGGTGGAGAAAGGGGGTGTCTGCTCTATGTTCCAGGGTCTCTGCTGCACCTTCATCCCAAATAACACAGCTCCATTTTTGTTCTTCCAGCAGCTTTTTAAACATCAATCTTTTTTTTCCCAGTGGCTTTTAAGGCATCAAACGCGGGTGTTTTGTAACGAAACTTTGCCATTTTTCCAGCAGCATTTTTAGCGCCCATCACTGAATTTGAGCAGCTTTTAAGGCACAGACGTGGGTGTTTTGTAGCAACCAGTCACTGTTTTACCAGTGGCTTTTTAGGCATCAGCTAGTGTAGTGGTTTGGTACTATCACATGCATTGTGTAGTTTCACAGATGACAGGGACAGTCAGTGCCAGACTCTGATGCTGCTTTATTGGCATATACAGTATCTGGTAGTGAACACAGGAAAATATCTCTCAATCAGGTCTCACAGCCACAGCAAGGATCAAACATAAACACGAGTAGGGCACGGACACATCATGGGCCTCATGCAGGAACATTTATGTCTTAAAGTGCGTGTCTCTACTGAACGAAGGCCACCTGTTCAGGAGTAGGTACACGTTCATGATAGACTATCACTGGCATAGTCAAAGCCCCTGAATTACTGTATAACATCTACCTCTGTTTATAGACAAGTTTCTTTCACAAAAATGTCGCCCAATAGGAAAAAATGATTTCACGCCAGATAAATCTGCAGAATCAAATGTAGCAGAGTCAGTGGTCCTAAAAGTTAATGAAAAACAACATAACTGTCATTGTCATGTCACTGTGACTGAAATGCTCCATAAAGCTAAACTGCAGAGTCAGGTAAGTATTTCCTGTGGGCTCGTCACCATCAGCAACCTCTTTCATCTAAAATTAAACATTTAATCCATTGTTAATTAAAGAATATGTTGATACAGCAGCTTTAAACTACCAATTTATTTCCAGTAAGTCAAGTGTTTTTACTGTTTTGAATCTGTACCTGACTCGTATTACAGTTTTAGACCACTGGTGGAATTTGTTTGTTCTCACAAGGAAAATTAAAATAAAAAACTGATTGTTCTTCAGATTTACTTTTCAATTAATTATTATTATTATTCATATTTAAAAGTTAACGTTAGCTGCCACTCATTATATGTATATATATATATATATATATATATATAATTAATATATTAATATTATAGAAAAATGATGAATCCGCACACCAAAATGAGCTCCCGTGCATTTTAATAGCGTGACGTTTCCAGCTCTACGCTCTTCCTCAGACTGCTGAATATTATTGTGGAGTCGCCATCTTAAATACCCATAATGCACAGGTTACACCACGTGGTACAGCAGGTAAACATTTCTGCCGGTTTGTTCGAGAGGGTCACCTAATACATGCAATTCAGTACAAATACATGATATATAAAAGAATAATATGAAAAATAACATGAAGAAAATTATTATTATAAGAAGTATCTATGCATGCACGTGAAGCTGCAATAGCCTGCCACATAAATATCAGAAGATACAATATATGAGCCAGGTCATCGCAGCTCCACATGGATACAATCAAATACACAACATGTCGCATATCCATCCAAAAACCATAGCCGTGATGTAACAAATACATATAGTGATACACATATAATGATACACATATATACACATTCATACACCCATATACTCATGATACACTATATATATATATAATAATTATAAAGTATGTGTACCTCACATAGATGAGTACTCCATAATAGGACTCAGGCACTTAGGCCATCATACTGTACTACCTATAAGAGGCGCCTCTCTTTAACTGACTGCTCAGTCCTGTCAAAGGTATATAACACCAGAAAATCACAGTATAATAAGATAAGAACATTATATAATAACAAAGTATAATAACAAAGACATGATAACAATCAAGGATTCAGGACCTGAATGAAAATGTGTATTTAAAGAAAATGTGTATTTAAAGAAAAGGACGAATATCAAAGTCTTCATTAATTAATATTATAAGCACAACCTGGGTCTATTGCTCACTGAGTTTAAAAAGTGGGAGCATTTTTCTAACCTCAGTGTCTAAACTCTCTGCACCCAAACACTCATTTTTACTTGCATATGCAGTGAACTGCTGCAGTGTATGCTGTCGTATAGGAGAGTCTTGTTGCAGCAAAAGCAAGCTGAGGAGGACAAAACTGCAGATTTCAGTAAGGAAAGGATTTAGCTGTTTTCTTTTCATTGACAGAAAACCATTAAACTGTGTTTGGATCAGCCCGGAGGATCGAGACATCTCTGATAAAGACAGGAGACAAAACACAGACCAGTTTGTTTTGATGCTTGAGCCTTTAATTTTGCATAAGACAAGAAAGAAGAGTTTACTTTGCAGAATATATGTAGATTTGTGCTAAAAACATTCTTTTCATAACACATTCAATCTGCTCTCATTAAAGGCACAAGGCCTCAGAGACAATCCAGCTCCTGTTTATGTCACTTGTTGCTTCATTCCTTCAGTAGCGTTACAGCGATAGCAAAGACAAACTCAGCTCACATGTGAGACTGAGGGTGTAAAGAAAGATGTATATGAAAGCATGCACGCAACACAAGTGTTTGTGCTTTTAATGGGTTCTTCATGTCTCTGTGTCAGACCTGGAATCATCATCTCTCCCTGGCACAGACAGACGGTAACTTGTCGGAGCATTGGAGGTCATCCCAGCACTTCTTAGCTGCAAGCAAAAAAAGAAAAGAGTTGGTTGAGTCAGTGAATGTGACACAAACAAAAACCTCAGACTGTTGATGTGATCAGTGACTCCTAACTGATTCATCATGAATAATTTTAACAATAAAAACTGAACTTTATTAATTGGAGAGGGCTGCTGTCAGTCAAAGAAAATCTTGGTCAACTAAACTCATCTTATTCTTCAGCCAGCTGATTGGTCGCTAGGAAGAAAATCTTCATGTTATCTCTAGATGAACTAAATCTACCTGGCAGTGTTGTGTGTCATCCAAAGCATTTTGAAGCTGCGACCAGCAGCTCTATCTCGCTCTGTCAGTTTCACAAAATGTCTCCACTGTTTGGTGGTCACAGTTTTTGTCCTAGGAGGCTGAAATTCGGTGTGGAGGTCGCAGCTATCGTGAATTCATGCTTGTTTTTTCTGAGGCCAGCGCTGTAATGAGACTCAGGAGTGCTGTGTGTTTACACTCTGCTACAAACCTCAGTGTCATTATGAGGCCCTGAGCGTCTTCACTTTTCTTCACTAAGCCATGCATGTTGCTGTTTTCTCTCTGGTCACAGAGATTTGAAAAATGTTTAACTTTGGGTAAAACGCTGCCCTCGTCACTTTTTACCATGGACTGTAGAAGGAATGGACGTGGCTACAGTGACGTCACCCATTTGTTTGTGGTTTTGAAGCCTCATGTTTGACACATCAGCCGTCACCATCTTGGTTTGTTGGAGCCAGAGGTGAACATAGTTGGGCAAGAGGCTGGCGCTGTGTGAGTGAGGGGTACGTGGATCTGACTGAGAGGCCGAGGACACTATCAGCAGACAGTCTGTCACTCAAAGTGGTCGGCTCTTAATTATGTGGCTATTGCTGGCACAGAGCCATAAAAATGCTTTGGTCGACACACAGTCTTATGACAGTAACACCAGTGACTGTCCGACCAATGAGAATTTGGAGGGGCAAGAGCACATCAACCAACTGACCAGAAGATGTCAGCACGATATATTTCTGAGTTAACTCACTGTATTCCTTCCTATTTTATCATTAGCATCACTGCTACAGTTAGCACTATGTTGTTTTACCTGAGTAATTCATCTGTATACAGTGCTGATTGCCGCCCCTGTTATTAGGCTCTCCATCACACCAGTATTGGTAGCGGAAAGATGTGCCATCACTCCAGAACCATTGACCATTCTGGAAGAAAGTGTAGCACAGAACATTACATAAAATAAAAGTGAAAAAATGGGGGAGTGAGGGGTCAAAAAAAGAGAAACTTTAAAAAGAAGAATTTAAGACAAACAAGAATATAAATATGAATAAGAAAATATACAAAGGCAGTTAAAGCCAAAATTACAAGACAACTGTGCCCACAGTACCCTGTACATACTGTCTCAAGTGAAGTGACATAGTGGTGTAATTAGTCACTGCAAAGTCACAAAAGTATAGTTCATGTAAGAGTAATGTGATACCATCAACAGTACTATAATGGCATGAACTAGAATATAATATAATTCATCATTAATTAGATATTATATGTATTTGTTGTGCAATATTTCCAAGTTGTGCAATGAAAATACCTCTTCTGCATCAGAGCCTCCAATCCATGCCGGGTCGGAGCCATGAGTGAATTGAGAAATCAGCCTCTGAATATCAAAGTATTGCTGGCTGTTTTGAACAGACGCAAGGTTTCCACCCATGGACTGACAGTTTTTCTACAGTGGAGACAAACAGAGAGACAGACGGACAGAGAGGAGTTGTCAAGGAAAGTAAGAATTAAGACCCCAGGTCACCAAATGTCCATGTGTATGCAAACAAAATGAGCTTGTTGTAGAAGCCTTCTGAGTCAAAGTCACCAACATTACCTCAGCTCCAGCCCAGGTCATGTGTCTTGGAACATAGTGGTAACAGCGACCACCTAACAAATACCAGCCCGAGGAACAATCTGTCGATCTCTTGACCAGGTGACTCTCTGTGGAGAACCATTAGAGTTTGGTTAATGTGGGGTCTCCAGGGAAAGTCTCCATACTATATTAAATAGATTCATTTTAATGGCACGAAGAAGCTACAACATAACATAACATTACATGACACAACATAAATATAATATATGTGAGTTAACATAACACAATATTACGTAACAAGACAAAATAACAATACATCATCAATTAATATATATGTAATATAATATACAACATAAACATAAAAAAATTGCAACAGAATACAAACATTGGAATACATAACATAGCTCTATATGAGTAATAAAAAGCAATATAAGGTAATAGGATAAAGTAAGAAGATAAAGTTACATTAGCATCTGACACAAAGCTTTTATCAGGAGAAACTGCTCATTGACATTAAACACAGGTGAAGTCATCACAGCAGAGCATCATAACAACCACATTCTGTTGAAGTGAAAATCTTAAAGACACTCACCTTTTTGGCCACTTTGAGGTGTTTCCTCTGGAGGAGCTGGAAAGTTTGACACTGCAGTTATTGACTTGGACTGTTTGTGTTTATTAACATGTGTACCGTATGTATTATACTCACCAGCAGCTCTGGTCAGAACCATCATGGCACAAACAAGTGCAGACACAATCAGCATCTTCATAGTGACGATGACTACGAGAGACAGACGTGTTACTGAGACTTGTTTAGGGAACAGCCGTACTGACTGTCAGTCCTGTGAAGAAATGGAGTCCATGTCATTGGTCCGACAGCCCATTGGTTTGACATCCCATTAGTCCGACTGTCCGCGGTGCTGAACGGCTCCCAGCAGGCGTATTTCTACCTTGATGGTGCGCCGCGACTGGCTCTGGGTCAGCTGGGAAAGGCTTGAGGCGGAGCAGGCTCACGGCTTATGTGTTTGTCACTTTCTTTTTCATTTTAACCCACACCATGATCTTTTCCTGACCCTAACCAAGTGGTTTTTGTGCCTAAACCTAACCAAACCTTAACCACAGGGCATCATGATGATTTCGGAACAATGACTTTAATATGGTTGGAACAATGGGCTGTGGGACCAATGGGCAGTTTCCGAATAAATGTCAGAAGATGATAAAGTTTGGTGCAAATCTGCTGCAGGACTTTCTTCTCTTCTTCTCTTTGGAGTGTCTGTAGCTTCAGCGGACCCTGTGAGGATGTGCGGATGAAGATGATGACCAGTTCTTATATACTGTGCAGACAAAGGTTAAAATATTTACCAAAGATGTTGTCTTAATAAATGTCATTCCTTCCTTGGAAATTCTCTCAATGCTTCAAACAGCCACATCAAGACACGCCATGATACCACAAAGTGTCAGGGCCATATCCAAGGCTTATTACTGGTTTAGTGGAACAGTTGTAAAATAACTCACAGGAAACAATGACAGTATCTTCATATGTCAAATTTACATTCAAACGTAGTGCAAATTTTAACTGAACGTCCAAAAAACAGCAACAGAAAATACAAATTAATGTCTGTTTCCATCCATTAGTGTTGTGTGAATATAAGAAGTTTGTTAGTTTGACTCACAGGATGTAGACTGTGGTTATCAGCCTGCCATTAGCTGCCTATGTCAGACAGAATTCACCTCACATTCTATTTGTGTTACCGTGTTCAAAATCCCCATCACTACACGAAACAACAACAACCTCCAAGCTAACAACCTACACACTAGTGACGGCCAAATGAAGTCTCAAGAACCATTTTCTTTATTTTCTGATCCCACTAGATGGCGCCCTCTGCAACCAAGGGTTGAAAGCACACTGAACTGCAGTCTGTAATCATCAACGTCGTCAGAAACCAGAAGCTACCTTTCATGGAGGTATGATATTCTGCCCGGTGGCCGGATGGCACCTACTGTATCATGACAGTATGATATGCGGCTGGACAATATCAGTTCATAACGCGGCTGGACACCACATGGGTATCATACACCATTGCACTGTTGCTTGGCGGAATACACCACAGCCCCTGCAGACCAGACCAGGAAACCCTGCCTACTAATGAAGTGACACCTGTTTTCAGTTTTCTCATTTTTTCCCTTCTCTCTTTCGTGTATGGTGGCTGTTCAAGAGTGATGCCATGCGTGAATATCTACCCCGTTGACCACTGGTAACACTACTCATTCCATCATCGGTAAAGAGACATGAACCTTTTCCTCTCAACATAGGTGCTTTAAAGGGCCAGTGTGTAAAATGGGTTGAAAACCATTGAAAACAGTGACATCAGTGGTCAAATTCTAGATTGCAGGGCTCACTCGCTCACCCCTCCCGTCGGGTAAATGACAGTGACCTCGTAGGGACAAAAAGCCTTGCGCAGACAAGAGTTTTTCAGGAGTAGGTCTAGTGAATGTTTATTTAGAAATCTAAGCCATGTTACAATATTGTAATGAATCCCTCACGAGCAGGAGACCAGAGGAGCGTTCGGGAAAAAGGCCCGTTTATTTGAGCCCTCCAAAAACTCTGGTAACACTCCAGGCGGTAAAAGACTCCGTCCCAAACTCTGACTCTTCTAGCGTAACAGACACACTTCATACACACATACTCGTTTACAGTACCTAGCGGGTACCCCCTCCCCTCTCTGCTCCGCCAATCTCCAGCCCGCACACTGACTGACAGCGTAGCCTGTAAACAGTGCTCAGCTGTTTATTTAGCCTAGCATTATCTCCGGACTATAGTAGCTGCAATGGACGACTTTGAACGCGATTTTGAAGAGTTTCTTGTAGCGGACACAGACCCAGAGCCATACCTGCTTGAGCCGGAGCATACAGATGAGGAACTTAGATGCTGAGCGGGCGAGAAAAGAGGTTGAATCCTCCGCTCCCATTTTGCTACACAGAATGGGATTCGGTGCTACTGCTACCATCGTTGGGGAGATATATCACCAGGAGGAAAAGCGCCGCAGAGAGTGCATCACAAGGAGTGAAGTTGCATCTTCTTTTCCTCGCAGATGACGGTTCGGGTTCATTCTCTCCTGTTGCGTGGTAAGTGTGGTCCATTCGCAAACTTTATAACTAAAAGAACTTTTCACTACTCTCTATCGACGAACTACTAACACTCTGCTGTTTCCTCCTCCTTCTTCCTTCCGCTGTCTTTGTTTGTTCATTTATATACGCAAAATGCGTTCTCTGGCTGGCTGGATTGTCCGCTCGGGCTGCCTTACATACATGGCAGTGCAAGATGGCGACCTCTCTAAAGCAAGGCCCTTGCTATATATATATATAAAAGCATAATTATAAGGCTATGAAAACCAAATGAATTTTATTTTATATCGATCATACACTTATATAAACATATTAATGGGTAGAATTTTCAGATTCGGATTCAGATTGACAATAACCCATGCCAAATATTACACACTGGACCTTTAAGTCTCCACCATATTCTCTAAGTGATATCTAGAGGGTTACTCAGCCAGCCAAAGTAATATGCAGGAAGTACCCGTCCCTCCATAACAATGTACTTGTACTGAGGACAAAACTGCAGATTTCAGTAAGGTAAGGATTTTCGTTTGTTTAGCTGACAGAAAACCATTAAACTATGTTTGGATCAGCCCGGAGGATCAGGACATCTTTGCTTAAAACAGGAGACTAAAAACACAGACCAGTTTGTTTTGATGCTTGAACACAATAGAATAACAAAGTGATGACATTTTAAAATCCAAAAGGTCAAAGGTCATCTTCACTGTGACATCACAATTCAAAATTCCAGTTTTATGTTTCTTTTTTCTCTCATTCACAAGAGGACAACAGTCAGTTTCACAAGACGTTTGTGTGAAATTTTGTCCTAATTAGCATATGAACCCTTGACTAAAACATGTTTTGTGAGGCCACAGTGACCTTGACTTTTGACCACCAAATTCTAATGAGGTCATCATTGAGTCCAAGTGGATGTTGGTGCCAAATTTGAGGAAATTCTCAAGATATCATGTTAATGAAAATGAGAGAGATGTAAGATGACAGAGACTTTGACCTTTGACCACCAAAAACTAATCACTTTATCCTTGAGTTCAAGTGGATGTTTGTGCCAAATTTGAAGAAATTCCCTCTAGGTGTTTTTCAGATATTGCATTCATGAGAATGGACAGACAGATGGACAGATGGACCCAAAAACATAACATGCCGGCATGAAGGCATAAAAAGAGGTAAAGAAATAAAGCAAAGCAAACCTTCTGGTGGATTATCTTCTCTTCCTCCTTCTCAGTGTCAGCCTGAGCGTTGATGCTGAACAAGCCCAAGACCAGCTCTTATATACAGTGAATTATCTATCCATCAATCATAAAACATGTTTAAAGTACATCAGTTTACTCCACCCTAAATGATGATGGGTTAACCATCTGTAAAAGGTTATTAGATTCACAGCTGGTCAGTGCATCAACTGGCATCACCTCTCAGTCTCCTATTTACTTTGGAGGCTTGAAGGGTGACGGTTTGCCATCTGCAAGCCAGTGGCGTTTTCTCCCGGAGGCCAAGGGAAGCCAAGCTTCCTCTGTTTTTTCAGACTGTAATTGTCATTTTAATAAAAACACTTTGTTTAACAGTTTCGGTAATTCTTCTGTGCTGTTGCTGTCATCTCTTCTCGGAGTATTTTGCAATGAGTGAAACAGCGCCCCTCTAAATGAATGTGTGGTGAAACACAGTATTGCACTTTATATTGCACTCCGGTAGACTGTCTTGTCTGCGGGGAAGCCAGGCCAAGTTGGCATCCCTTGGTGAAAAAAAAAAGAAATATTAACCAATCAGATGAGGTTATCGTCATGCCAGTGTCAAACTGTGATTAGTCAGGACTATGCCAAGGGAAGCCAGCCATCCTATGGCTTCACACCAATCAAATAGCACGTTATCAGCGTCACTGAAGGTTACTACAGTCATGGAGTAAATAGGGTCGCAAAATAGCTAATGGTTATTAACTCCACGTGTTGGCTGCTAGCATAATGTTACAAACCTGGACTGGACGTAGATGAACTAGCTGTGCTAGGGCAGTCAAACACTGTACATCTTTCTGTCTGAATATGATTCACTTTTGCAAGGTGTTTGACAAATTACTAGTGTTGCCGCCCTTACATGCAAAACAGTTGTCACACTTGTGACAACGCACTGTGTCTGCATCAACTCTTGTAATGTAAAGCCACACTTTTGACCGTTTGGCTCTCTCCGCCATCGTTATCCATCTAAAGGTAGGCTACGAGCTTGAGTTGGTGTATGCACTGTCTTTTGTGTGTGTGTGTGTGTGTGTGTGTGTGTGTGTGTCATCAGAACAACAGCCCCGCCCCCCTGCTCTCCACTCACACACAGCAGGCAGCCAGGGGGAGCGAGACAGATCTCTCGTCTTCAGGGAGAATAACGAAAATTATGATACAATGACGGATAATTGACGGAGTTAGTGAGATAAATGTGCAAGATAAGGTTTATCTTGTAAAAAAAAAAAAAAAAAAAAAAACCAACTGCGACTGCTCCAGTACCGATAGCAGAACCGTTAAGGTCAGAGCTTATCAATACTGCAGTCTTGAAGAATGTAGCCCCGGGGCTCGTTCAATACCGGAGTTTGGTACTCATCCCTATTGATGTATGTGCAAAAGTCAAGAGAATGAAAAGGAGGCTGTCACTGTTGCTTGGTGGAATACACCACAGCCCCTGCAGACCAGACCAGGAAACCCTGCCTACTAACAGTGTGGAAACTGTTTTCAGTTTTCTCATTTTTTCCCTTCTCTCCTTCGTGTATGGTGGCTGTTCAAGAGTGATGCCATGCGTGAATATCTACCCCGTTGACCACTGGTAACACTACTCATTCCATCATCGGTAAAGAGACATGAACCTTTTCCTCTCAACATAGGTGCTTTAAGTCTCCACCATATTCTCTAAGTGATATCTAGAGGGTTACTCAGCCAGCCAAAGTACTATCCAGGAAGTACCCGTCCCTCCATAACAATGTACTTTAAACATATTTTATGATTGATGGATAGATCATTTTCTGTATATAAGAGCTGGTCTTTGGTTTTTGAACATCTACGCTCAGGCTGACACTGAGAAGGAAGAAGAGAAGATAATCCACCAGCAGGTTTGCTTCCCTTTTCTCTCTCTCTCTTTACCTCTTTTTATGCCTCTGCACTGGCAGTAGCCCTGGACAGAGGCATTATGTTTTTGGGTTGTCCATGTGTCCATATGTAAGTTCGTCTGTCCATTCTTGTGAACACAATATCTCAAGAACGCCTCAAGGGAATTTCTTTAAATTTGGAACAAACGTACACTTGGACTCGAGGGTGAACTGATTTGGTGGTTAAAGGTCAAAGGTCAAGGTCACTGTGACCTTCTTCATCTTACTCTTGTGAACACAATATCTCAAGAACACCTTGAGGTAATAACCTCAAATTTGGGTCTGCTGATAGTGCCCTCGGCTCATCAGTCAGCTCCACCCCTTGCTCCTCAACAGAATCGGCTTCTCAGCCAAATGTGGTCATTAATTATCTTTACAGTTAATGGTAAAAAGTGACAGTGAAGAGTGCAGCGTTTTACACAAAGTTCAACATTTTTCAACTCTCTGCAACCAGAAAAAAAACCAAGACATGCATCACTGAGTCAGGAATGATGAAGTTGCTCAGGGCCTCATCATGCTGCTGCTGTCTGTAGTGGAGTGTAAATACACCGCACTCCTGAGTCTCATTGCAGCGCTTGCCTCAGGAAAAAAAAAATGCTTTGAATGACACACAACTCTGCCAAGTAGTTCATCCAGAGATGACATTAAGATTTTTTTTCTCATCGACCAATCAGCTGGTTGAAAAAAAAGCAGAATTTCATTTGTCCAGAATTTTCTTTGACTGCAGCCCACAAATATACTGATGATTTTTTTTACACTTTCCAAGTAATAAATGTAATTTTTATAAAAAAATTATTTATAAAGAATTTCAGACAACAGCTCAGACATAACTGTCTTGAGCAAAGGATGTCTTCCTTTCCAGAAACTACATTCAGTTAATCAGTGCAGTTTGGTTGCTGATTTGGCTGCTTATCAACACCATCAACAGTTGAAGCAACAGCAGATACTTGAAGGCAGTAAATCCCTGAATGCCTGAGTGCTGCAATGTGCATCAGAATCCATATTTTGCCTGAGAATAATCATGTTTTTAAGTTTTTTTTAGTGTCAAAGTAGTCATAGTTGTAATTCAACATACATAATGTTGCCAAGTTGCCAAAATTTAAAAAAAATATAGTCTAAACTCAAGTAATATCCCACAGCTATCTCATCACCACTCCATGCAACAGAAGACTTCCTGTTTACATCCACCAAACCATCATGTGCACTGTAGTTCCACAACTTGGATCATGGTTATATTCACTAAATAGTATTACGCCATAGAGTAATGTTACGAGTGACAAAATCCGTTCATATAAACTTTCATCATGTTGTATCATCTATATATTTTTTAACAATAGGAAAGTTTAGAGTTTTCCATCAACATTGTTCTTTTATTCCTGGAACGCTGACATGGTTTCCAGGTGCACATGTGCGTAACTGTGTCGATGTGCAGGGTGTGGCTGGTAAAGGGTTTTGATGATATTCACTCTGTGCAAACAAAGGTTAAAATATTTACTAAGGATGTTGTCTTAATAAGTCTCCTCTCTTCTCTGGAAATTCTCTCAGATCTTCCGGGCAAAGCCAGGGAACAGATCCAAAACAATCAAACAAGTGAGCCACGTGTCACGAGATTACCACCATCATACCACAAAGTGTAGTGTCAGGGCCATATCCAAGGCTCATTAGTGGTTTAGTGGAACAGCTGTAAAATAACTCACAGGAAACAATGACAGTATCATCATTAGTCAAGTTACATTCAAACATAGAGCAAATTTTAACTGAATGTCCAAAAAACAGCAACAGAAAATACAAATTAATGTCTGTTTCCATCCATTAGTGTTGTGTGAATATAAGAAGCTAGTTAGTTTGACTCACAGGATGTAGACTGTGGTTATCAGCCTGCCATTAGCTGCCTATTTCAGACACAATTCACCTCAATTTCTATTTGTGTGTTCAGAATCAACCTCCGAGCTAACAACCTACTTGCTAGTGATGGTCAAATGAAGCCTCGTGAAGCATTGTCTTTATATTATGAGTCCAATAGATGGCGCCCTCTTCAACAAAGGGTTGAGTTCACACTAAATTGCCATTCCTTGAACCTTTTTCTTTAAACCAAGAGCGCCATCTAGTGGGCACCATCACTGCATCCTCGGCTTAGTGCCACCCAAGACAACTGTAATCGGTTTAAAGAAATGGAAACAAGCCAGATCATTTGTTTCCCAGAAGCAGAATGATAATTTGTGATTCCAGACCTTTCCCTTGCGCTGACACGTACAGCGCTGTGGAAATAGGTTGAAACTCGGCACAACCAAACTACTTTTCACACTCACACACACTAATTTTTTCTTGCATATGCAGCGAACTGCTGCAGTGTATGCTGTTGTGAAGGAGAGCCGTGTTGCAACAGAAGCAAAACTGCAGATTTCAGTAAGGTTAATTTGTTTAGCTGACAGAAAACCATGAAACAATGTTTGGATCAGCCCGGAGGATCCAGACATCTTTGATTTAAACAGGAGACTAAAAACACAGACCAGTTTGTTTTGATGCTTGAGCCTTTAATTTTGTATAAGACAAGAAAGAAGAGTTTACTTTGCAGAATATATGTAGATTTGTGCTAAAAGCATTCTGTTCATAACACATTCAGTCTGCTCTCATTAAAGGCACAAGGCCTCAGAGACAGTCCAGCTCCTGTTTATGTCACTTGTCGCTTCATTCCTTCAGTAGCGTTACAGCGATAGCAAAGACAAATAAGAAATGTGATACAGAGCCTTCAGGTTACATGAGTCTGATGGCATAAAGACAGATGAGTCTGCAAACATACTCAAACACTCCTCCAGTTTGTGCTGTTTACAGGGACTTCATGCCTCGTGTGTCAGACCAGGAATCATTAGATTTTCTTGGCGCAGACAGAAGATAGGTGATAGTGACACTTTGTGTCATCCCAGCATTTGTTATCTGCATGTGATAGAAACACAGGACATGAGTGTGACTGTTTCGCACTGTATATATTTTGAAGCAGACTACAACTTCCTAAACATTTTGTATTATCTGTTAAGATAACAAATGGAGAGGGATGTTCAGCCTTTGCAGAGGTATGTGCTCTCTCTGTCCTTTAATGATTCAACAAAACTCACAAGAACAGATGGATGCATTTGTTATATTCATCTCATTTTTGACATGTATATAGCTGTTATCATCCACACCATGAGTACTTTATCATCTGAATGAGTTACCTCCATAACTCATCTGTATACAGTGCTGCCACCCATCATTGTTCGGCTCCCCCCTGCACCAGTATGAAAAGCTGAAACGTGTACCATCATTCCAGAGCCAAACACCCTCCTGGAAAACAGAATAGATTAGAATATGATGAATTTTAAAAGACACCATGTAAACTAAATTAAATTCTTTTCACCATTTGGCAAAAATGCATTTCTCACTACTGACTTCATTTATTTCAAATATCTGCATACAGTTGAGACAACAGATGACACTGGACAAAACTGTGGTTCACTGTTCACTGCTTTCAATGACCACATCTTTCTCTGTTATGACCACCACGGGAGGTGGTCTGTTTGGTTTGCTTCAAGTCCGCGGTTCAGTTTGCTTCAGAGGGGTCTGAGTTCCCTATATGCACAAAAAATGCAGAGTCACCACTCTGAGTCCGAAAAAAAAACAAGTGTGAAATCACCCATGATGGTCTGGGTTTGGTTCGCTTCAAGTTTGCGGTGTGGTTCACTTAACCTGTGCCTTGTGAGCACAAAGCACTCCAGGTTCCCTTTGCCATTGTAGTTAGCCATCTAGATCACAAGCTGTTGCACTGGGACGCCTGGAAAAACAGACAAAACCACGTCGACCTGTAACGCTTGCAAGGACGCAGGACAAGGAGTGGTTTGGTCCACAGAAGATACTGCACGTCTCCAGATGTGGGATGTAGAATACATCAAACGGCAACAGTCTACAGTGCACAGAAACATGACGGGTTTCCTTCAATTTTAAGTTCATCTGAAAGCGAGGGGTGTCATACGTAACAGCACTGCAGTGAAAACAAAAGTATGTAAATATATATATTGTATACAGGCTATAGTGTGAATAGAAAGAGGACTGAGGAACCATGAGAGCTGAAGTTGACCAGAAAGAGAACTGAGTCCTCTTTCAAATGAACTGACAATGTGACCACAAAAAGAAATGAGTCCCTTTTCTGTCGGTCCACTTTTTGGTGCACTTTAAGAGGACTGAGTTTGGTTGGTTTAAAAAGTCCTATATGTGAAAACACCCTAAGCTTACATTCTGACATTCAAACTGAATATGATACTCATCTCCCACACCATTGTCATCACAGAGGTTTCTATCCAGCCCTTCATATCTTCCACTGACTTTAGGAATTCTGCTGTTATTTACTCTAAAATTATAAATATCCTGTCTGCACTTTTGCTTTTCATGCCACAAATACTTCTCCAGTTTAAACTCTTGTTTAATTTTGACATATATACCACATGATGTCATATTTCTGGGATCTCGATTTAGAGAATGAACATTCAAACTCAATCATTTTTTGGAATGATACATGACATACCTCTTCAGCATCAGAGCCTCCAAGCCATGTCTGTGGATGCCCATGAGTTTTATCTTCTATCATCTTTTTAATCCCATGATACTCCTCAGCTAGATGTACAGACGCAAGGTTTGCACCCATGGACTGGCAGTTTAACTACAGAGGAGAGAAAAAAGGTAAAACATAGCTGCCCAGAAAGAAAACATGAGTAATAAGAGAACACCAAAGCTACAAGAAGATGCCAAGTTACCAAGTTACCAAGTGCAAACAAACAGAATAAACTTAATTTAGAAGCAACAAATCCAAATCATCTTATACCTCAGCTCTGGCTTGTTTCCATGTCTTTAAAGGGATAGTACACCCAGAAATGAAAATTCAGCCATTATCTACTCACCCATATGCCGAGGGAGGCTCAGGTGAAGTTTTAGAGTCCTCACAACACTTACGGAGATCCAAGGGGAGAGGAGGTAGCAACACAACTCCACCTAATGGAGGCTGACAGTGCCCCAGATTCAAAAGTCCAAAAAACATATAATTGAAACCACAAAATATCTCCATACTGCTCGTCCGTCATGATCCAAGTGTCCTGAAGCCCCGACATAAAAAGTCATTTGGAAAAACGTCATTTGAACTCTGTTTCTAGCCTCATTGTAGCCTGTAGCTCTTTCATTTGGCCGTCACTAGTGTGTAGGTTGTTAGCTCGGATTATTATTGTTTCACATAGTGTTGGGGATTTTAAAAACCGTAACACGCAAATCGAAAGGAAGATGAATTCTGTCTGAAATAAGCGGCTAATGGCAGGCTGATAACCACAGTCTACATCCTGTGAGTCAAACTAACCAACTTCTTATATTCACACAACACTAATGGATGGAAACAGACATTAATTTGTATTTTCTGTTGCTGTTTTTTTTTGGACATTCAGTTAAAATTTGCTCTGTGTTTGAATGTAACTTGACTAATGATGATACTGTCATTGTTTCCTGTGTGTTGTTTTACAACTGACTTATTAATCAAAACTCCAAAGTAATAGTTTAGCGTATTTTATGAGACTGATATCTTTAACTGGCTATCATTTTTCCCTTTACGGGAATGGTGCCCCACGAGGCGATTTAATGTTAATTAAGTCACATTCTTTAATATAATTATTAATTATTATTAATAATTATTAATTATCTCCGATAGCCAATTTAACCCAAACATAATTGGTGCCTCCGCGTGAAGCCCTCATTTATGTTCACAACATAATTGGTGCCTCCGTGTGAGACCTAAAAATATGTTCCCAACAGCACCGAGTTTGAAAGACAGACTCAATAAATAAGAGATTTATAATAAAAAGTAATCATTGTAAAGTTGTCTCAGGCCTCCATGCTGCTTTCTACTGTTCACTAACGCCTGTTTTTGCTGGGTTTTCCAGTGTTAAAAAAAACAAAACGTATACACACTCTAATTTTGGTGGAAAAGAGGTATTAGTTAGGTATTGACCTCTGCAGGAATCAGCACCAGTTGGTGGCACCAGTGAGTTCAACTAAATGTGACACATTGTTGCAAACAGGAAGCTCTTTGAACGTTTAGGATGATGTAGCATTAGTGCTGTTTCCTTTTTTCTGTTGGTGACGGACAAAAGGAGGCTACAAAGGTGAGTGCAACACCCCACATGTCATTTTGTGTTATTTAGCGCTTCACTCTGAGGTGTATAAGGTGCAGTGTGTACAGCCACGCTGCAGTAATAGATAGATTTATGACAGACCAGTTTGTTTTGATGCTTGAGCCTTTAATTTTGCATAAGACAAGAAAGAAGAGTTTACTTTGCAGAATATATGTAGATTTGTGCTAAAAGCATTCTTTTCATAACACATTCAGTCTGCTCTCATTAAAGGCACAAGGCCTCAGAGACAATCCAGCTCCTGTTTATGTCACTTGTCGCTTCACTCCTTCAGTAGCGTTACAGCGATAGCAAAGACAAACTCAGCTCACATGTGAGACTGAGGGTGTAAAGAAAGATGTATATGAAAGCATGCAGACAACAAGTGTTTGTGCTTTTAATGGGTTCTTCATGTCTCTGTGTCAGACCTGGAATCATCTTCTTTTCCTGGCGCAGACAGACGGTAACCGGTGGAAGCATTGGAGGTCATCCCAGCACTTCCCACCTGCAAGCAAAAAAATAGAGTTGGTTGAGTCAGTGAATGTGACACAAACA
Source organism: Epinephelus malabaricus (assembly GCA_037127435.1). NCBI lineage: Eukaryota > Metazoa > Chordata > Actinopteri > Perciformes > Serranidae > Epinephelus > Epinephelus malabaricus. The sequence continues at coordinate 40,759 of JANUFT010000278.1, forward strand.
AAGACCTCAGACTGCTGATGTGATCAGTGACTCCTAACTGATACGTTTAGGTGACACAACACTACGGTCACTGATAAGATACAAATCATTGTCAAAACATAAATGGTGTAATACTGTGAACTGCTAACCACCAACTGATCTGATAAAACCAAAGACATTCTTTGCTGAAGACATTTATGTCTGAACTGTTTGTCTGAAATTCATCATGAATAATTTTCACAATAAAAACTGAACTTTATTACTTGGAAAGTGTTTTAAAAAAAGATCAGTATACTTTTGGGCTGAAGTCAATCAAAGAAAATCTTGGTCAACTAAATTCTACTTATTCTTCAACAAGGTCATTTGTCAATGGGAAAAAAAAAATCTTCATGTTATCTCTCGATGAACTAAATCTACCTGGCAGTGTTGTGTGTCATCCAAAGTAGGGATGCACAGATCCGACTTTTTCAGTTCCAATACCGATACCAATGCTTTACATATCAGTCGATACCCAATACCGATCTGATATAATTGTTGATTTAAGAAGCTACAAACCTTAACAAGATGAACACACTAAAGGCATTGGGTGTAACTACACCTTTCTTTCCTGAGACAAAATATAACGAGATTAAACAACTTAATGCAATGAACCATTTATCTGCTACGAAAGTAAACAACTGTGCAACAGCAGCAATAACTTATGCATCAGACATACAAATGTTGCAGCTGAAACTGAATTGGGCAAACATAGAAACAGTAATCATACACACAGTAACTAAATATTAAAACAAATACACAAGTACACTAGAAAGGCAGAGAAGGAGAGGAAGTCTCCCTTCCTGTGTGTACCAGTTGGTTTAGTAATTTATTTCTGAGGTTTATCTATTAAAGATAGATTCTGTTTGATTTTTGCAGTTTGATTTTTTCTATAAAAAGAGAATATAACAGTTAAAACAAAATAAGACGATGGTGTTATTTCTTTTCTCTAAAAACTCGTCCATCCCACTGTCCATCTTTGCGTTTCTTCTTTAAGCCAGCAGAGGGCAGGACAGTCCTCTGATGTGCAGCTCCCCTCTTCTGTATGATTCAGTAGGCTGTTTCAGTCTATTGCACTGCCAGAGGGGGTTTACACATGAACACAAGACATTACAAACTGCCGTCGAGCTAGCTAGCATGCTAAGGGTGAAATACCTCCAAATAGCAGACCCTTTCGGTCACTTCATGTTGCTTGTATTTGCCACTCTCTAATCAACTCTCATGGCATGTGGCACGCAATCTCGCGATATGTGGCACGCTACTTTGCGGCATGCGGCACACGTACTGTATGACGTAGCCCGTGACACAAAGATTTAAAGGGGAAGGATCAGTCTTACGGATCGGCTGCTTTTACAGATACCTGGTCCAGCTATAATGTTGATATCGCAGCTGATAACCGATCCTAATATCGGATTGGTGCATCCCTAATCTTCTCCAATAGTTCTCCACTGTTTGGTGGTCACAGTTTTTGCCCTAGGAGGCTGAAATTCGGTGTGGAGGTCGCAGCTTTCGTGAATTCATGCTTGTTTTTTCTGAGGCCAGCGCTGTAATGAGACTCAGGGGCCGGTTGCACCAACTGGTCTTTACTACACCTGGTCTTAACTCCTAAGACGGTCTTTGTTAAGACCACTCTTAAGGAGTGGACTTACGCCGGTTGCACCAACAGGGCTTACGCCTGGTCTTAGCTACGCCGGTTTTAGCTGTGCGCATCCATGTGAATGCCCCCTGGAATGCCGCACCCGGCCTGCCAAGAGGAGCACGGTGACGTCAAATGACGCGCCGCGGATTCACCCCGCGAGCTTGACAGTTGACAGTTGACAGTTGACAGTTGACAGCCCGTTTAATCTGTGTTGACAGTTAATTTAATTTGAAGAAAACATGGAGGATCAATGAAAAAGAAAGGGTAACTTCACCGACATAGAAATTAGAAAACTAATTGAGCTATACAGCCAGCACAACGACGTGTTGACTGCCAAGCAGTCAAACGTCATCACGAATAAGAAGAAACAGTCGCTATGGGCAGAGATAACGGGGGTAATCAATACATGTTCAGACTCTGGCTGCCTTCGTACAGAGGCTGACATTAGAAAAAAATGGAAAGATCTCCTCAGCAAAGCCAAAAAAGACGTCTCCTCCAAAAAAACCCATCCAACTGGCGGGGGTCCTCCCCCGAAAACCTCGATTTATAGCAACATCATTGTCGAAGTATTTGGGGAGGATTCCCCTGCCTTCACTGGTTTGGATGGCGTCGAAAGTGGCAGCGGTCCAGCAATCAGTCCACCACCATCACTGGACAAGCCAGAGGCAGAGCCAGAGGATGTTCACCACCTTCATGAGGAGAGCAGTGTTTGCGAAGGTGTGGATTCTACATAAAACTATATCTATTTAGCTACGGTGCTTGTTATTCTTGTTTTTGTTTTTTTTACCAAAGTAAAAAATACAGGGCCGAATTCACAAAGAATGAACTGCGGCCGCTGATAGCACCTTGAATTGCACTTCACTTGCACCTGCAGTTTGCTCCGTCTTAACGTCCTATTCACAAAGGATATTTCGCTAATGATATACCAGCGCAAACACGCCCACAAAGTTTGGCAGCTGAGTGCAGTTTGCCCCTGATTTGCTCCTGATTGCAATAAGCCACACATGGCAAAGTATAAATGCTGGCTTTGCGCCAAGAACACCGTGGCAGAACAATGGCAGACTTTGTTTGGCAAAGTACTGAATACTGTATACCCTCATGTAGTGATGTCTGCTGGTGAGTCAGTCTAACAGTGTCGATGGGTTGAGGCTGTGGATTTGACCAAGTTTGACCACTTTATCACTATTCCCTCTCACCTGTAGCTGTTTTTTCGTTATCTTTTGAATTGAATATGAATTATGGAACCGTTTTTGTTCACGTTTGTTTCCCCCGTTTCATAAAATAAATTATTGAAAGTTGCTTTTGAAGTGCGTGACAGAAGTGCGTTTTGAGAACGACCGCAGACTGTCACCTGTTCAACGCATCAGTATCTTCGGATGCCATGAAAGTAATAATGATTATAATAATAATGTCAAATTATTATTTACAGACTGATTTAACAGACGATCACTGCTGCCACGATCACTTGAAAGTCTGGGCGAGAGGCTTCCACAGAGGAGCGCCCAGTTTGCACCAGCTTTCTAAAGACGTTATTTACTTCACTCAAACTGCGTGTGGCTATTAGCGCTGGTGTTAGTTAGTTAGAATTAGACGTTGTTTATCAGTGAGGCTCATTTGCATAGAAAGGGGCAATTTTTGCGCCAAATATATGCATATTACCTCATTTAAATACGTGCAAATAACACCGGAGCACCGAGACACAATCTGCTTGGCAGCGCAGTTAGTGGAGCATTTCACCCTCTGTGCGTGCTCTGTGAATTAGACGGTATCTGTTTGCTCCATTTTTACCGATTTAGCGGCCGCAAAAGCCACGTAATCCTTTTGTGAATTCGGCCCACAGTGTTATAGGCATAATAAAAACAAAAACAAAACAGAAATGTTCAAAAAGGAGTAGGAGTCAAACTTAGACTATATTCCTGCCCCTTTGTCACCTTTTCTTCTATTAACTTAAATGTAGAGGAAAATAGGCTACTTATAATGCATTTCTAAGTTATTTACAATTATTGTGTAACCGCAATGCAACAAGTATTGTGTGCATTGCGGTTAACAAAGAGATATTCATGCTGAGATGGTGCCTGGATCTTGACATGGGTCCCATCAATGCAGCCCACGATTCCCGGGATGCCGGAGGCCTGGTGGAACCGTTGCTTCATCCCCACTGCCTCTGCCTCAGTGGGAAGGTGAACATGAAGCTCAAGGCGGCGGCTCAGCGCCAGTGACACTCTGCGGATGGCCCGACAGGCAGTAGATTTGTGGACACTGATCATGTCCCCGACGGTATTTTGGAAAATACCGTCGGGTAGAAACGGAACGCAATCAGCAACTGTAAGGCCGGTGACAGCTCTTCAATGAGTTCAAACAGATCTCTCCTACCGAATTGAAACCTCTCAATCAGCTCCTCGTCATTATAAATGTCCAATGGATTGCTTCTGTCCCTAATTACTCTCTCCCGTCTAAATGCCCGCTCGTTGTAGAGACGGTGTATGAGAAGTGACTTTACGCCTGCTCTTGACTAGGCGTAAAATTTACGCCCGGTCTTAGTGAGAGGAAGACTTAAGCCCTGTTGGTGCAACCGGCGTAACTATTAGGTCGGACTTAGAACGCCAAGTTACGACCGACTTAGCGTAAGACCAGGCTTAAGACCAGTTGGTGCAACCGGCCCCAGGAGTGCCGTGTGTTTACACTCTGCTACAAACCTCAGTGTCATTATGAGGCCCTGAGCGTCTTCACTTTTCTTCACTAAGCCATGCATGTTGCTGTTTTCTCTCTGGTCACACAGATTTGAAAAATGTTTAACTCAAGACGCTGCACTCGTCACTGTTTACCATGGACTGTAGAAGGAATGGACGTGGCTACATTGACGTCACCCATTTGTTTGTGGTTTTGAAGCCTCATGTTTGACACATCAGCCGTCACCATCTTGGTTTTTTGGAGCCAGAGGTGAACATATGTAACAACAAATGTGGTCGGCTCTTAATTTTGTGGCTATTGCTGGCACAGAGCCATAAAAATGCTTTGGTCGACACACAGTCTTATGACAGTAACACCAGTGACTGTCTGACCAATGAGAATTTGGAGGGGCAAGAGCACATCAACCAACTGACCAGAAGATGTCAGCACGATATATTTCTGAGTTAACTCACTGTATTCCTTCCTATTTTATCATTAGCATCACTGCTACAGTTAGCACTATGTTGTTTTACCTGAGTAATTCATCTGTATACAATGCTGCCCTCCACCACCACCGTTATTAGGCTCTCCATGACACCATCTCCGGTAGTTGTAAGATGTGCCATCACTCCAGAGCCAGTAATGCTCCTGGAAGAAAGAGTTAAACAAGATATTACATAAAATTAAAGGAGGAAAATGTGGAAAAAAAATTTTTTTTAAAAGAACATTAAAAAAAAGATTCTATACACCCTGTGCCCACACACACATAGTGGTGTGATTAGTCACTGCAAAGTCATAAAAGTATAGTTCATGTAAGAGTAATGTGATACCATCTTTTATAACAGCTTGCCCCATAATAATGAATGATAATAAGTAGTGATAGTGTTTGCTCACATTAAAACTGAAATATAATAGATACATAATGTAGTGTAAAATGTAATTAAACAGTATAAAATGTTTACACAGTGTGGTACAATATATTATGGAATTTAAAATACAACATAAGGTGAAATGTGGTATAATATGTAGTATAGCACAGCAATATGACATGAAATGCAATATAGCATGAGTCTAGTACCATATAGTATATAATGAATAAATAAATAGTATAATTCATCATTAAATATCATATGTATTATATGCAATGATGAATAAAATACCTGTTGTGCATCAGAGCCTCCAATCCATGCCTGTCTATACGAATGAGTGGCTCTGAAAATCAGCCTCTGCATCCAATAGTACTGCCGGTAGTTGTGAACAGACGCAAGGTTTCCACCCAGGGCCTGACAGTATCTCTGCAGTGGAGACAAACAGAGAGACAGACGGACAGAGAGGAGTTGTCAAGGAAAGTAAGAATTAAGACCCCAGGTCACCAAATGTCCATGTGTATGCAAACAAAATGAGCTTGTTGTAGAAGCCTTCTGAGTCCAAGTCACCAACATTACCTCAGCTCTAGCCCAGCTCATAAGTGTTGGAATGTAGCGGTAACAGCGATCACCTAACAAAGACCAGCCCCAGGGACAGACTCTTCTTACCACGATCCACCTCTTGATCAGTTGACTCTCTGTGGAGAACCATTAGAGTTTGGTTAATGTGGGGTCTCCAGGGAAAGTCTCCATACTATATTAAATAGATTCATTTTGATGGCACGAAGAAGCTACAACATAACATAACATTACATGACACAACATAAATATAATAAACGTGAGTTAACATAACACAATATTACGTAACAAAATAAAATAACAGCATGTGTAAAATGTTCCCAGGACATCCCAGCTGACACTGGGTGAGAGGCAGGGTACACCCTGGACAGGTCACCAGACTATCACAGGGCTGACACATAGAGACACACAACCATTCACAGTCACATTCACACCTACGGACAATTTAGAGTCACCAATTAACCTGCATGTCTTTGGACTGTGGGAGGAAGCTGGAGCACCTGGAGGAAACCGACACTGACACAGGGAGAACATGCAAACTCCACACAGAAGGGCTCCCCGACCCTTGGGTTCAGACTCCCCACCCTCTTGCTGTGAGGCAACAAGGCTAACCACTGCATCACCATGCCGCCCCCACAAAAAAATAAAAAGCAAAATAAATAAAAAAGTAATAATAATAGAAATAAAAAGTTAATATAACTTAATACAACATAAAGTGGTGTGTGATCAAATAACAAAATAGTGCATGATGAAAAAACAAAAATAATAATATGAATATAAGACAATATACAAAATAACATATTACATAACATAACATGATGTAAGATAAAGTAACAATAATATAACAATAATATAACAAGCTAATGTAACAAAATATAACAACATGGTGTGTGGTAAATATGGCAGTGTATATATATATATATATATATATATGTGTGTGTGTGTGTGTGTGTGTGTTGTTTCTTTTACAGAATTTCATAGTGTAAAACACAATATAGGCTAATATAACACACTGCATAAACAAACAGCCTAACACTAAATAATACAATATAGAACTATGATTATATAATATTGGCACTAATTATAAATTAAAGTTACATTAGCATCTGACACAAAGCACATCATAACAATCACATTCTGCTGAGGTGAATATCTTAACGCCACTCACCTTTTTGGCCACTTTGAGGTGTTTCCTCTGGAGGAGCTGGAAAGTTTGACACTGCAGTTATTGACTTGGACTGTTTGTGTTTATTAACATGTGTACCGTATGTATTATACTCACCAGCTGCTCTGGTCAGAACCATCATGGCACAAACAAGTGCAGACACAGTCAGCACCTTCATGGTGACGATGACTACGAGAGACAGACGTGTTACTGAGACTTGTTCAGGGAACAGTCGTACTGACTGTCAGTCCTGTGAATAAAAGTCAGGAGATGATAAAGTTTGGTGCAAACCTGCTGCAGCACTTTCTTCTCTTCTTCTTGTCTTCTCTTCGCAGTGTCTGTAGATTCAGCGGACCCTGTGAGGAGGTGCTGATTGAGAGGATGACCAGTTCTTACAGCCACTTATCTTAACATCTCTCAAAAACAGGGAACTGAGGAGATATATGTGTCTGTTCTCATGAACAGAGGCAACATTTTCAGAATACTCAGAAACTTATCAGTTGAGAAACATGCACGTGTCAAACCGCACAGTGTTTTCTGCTGTGTTGTCGTCCTTGCTGGGGTCACCACTGCACTTTGACACTGTCATGTTCCATTTATTATTTTATGTCTACATATATGCAGACAATTTGATTAACCTTTGAAAGTGTTTGATGTAATGGAAAGGTATGCAGCAGCTGGGCTAGTTAACATACAGTAACACATACAGAGCTAAGGAGGTCCCACAGTGGCCCTGAGAGCTCAACACACTGCAGAGACACAAAACAAACAAACTATAAAAACATCTTCACCAAGTAGATAACACAGACACAGTGTTTAGAAAAAAACACTGCAAACAGAGAGACACACTGCAAGTAGCCTACAACCAAGGGGTAACCTCCGACGCTGAAACACGTAGCCCAATCCCATTTCTACCCCTTAAATCTTCCACTTGGTATTGAGTGCCCTCATTTGCGAGATAACCCTTGATGAGGGAAGTGAGAAATATTAGGACAGAGATCTTTCCCTGATTTGAATTAACGGAGAACAACTGCTGAAAACAGGAGGCGCCTACAACTTAATCTAGTTCTGATCGGTTTTGTTCGGATAAGTCGATTTGTTTAAATATTTTGATGCTGTGTTCAACTGAGTTGCTCATGACTTTACGGTAGTCCAACCATCTGTTGTTTGTATAGCGTACATTCTGATCGTACGGTAACAAATTGTAGTTCGCAAGGTGTTTCGTGAAATTTCACCTTCCACTTTGTTGAAAGTGTGGGTCGGGGCTCCCTTGGAATCTAGGGCGGGTTTTAAGTGTTGGAAACCACTTCCACTACCTCAATTTTGTTTTGGGACACCACTAGCCTAAACGTGAACATGCATGACCAAGTGCAAGTGGGTATTTATAGGGGAAGTGTGGGTATTGGGACAGGCCCTTTGGTCAATGTGGAAATGCTAAAAGTTGCAGTGACAACAAGAGTGAGTCAATCCCCATAGACCCCCATGTTAAAATCAGGCCCCCAGGAAAGCCAATCAGCCTTACAACAAATTTTCCCCATTGGTCACTCACGGTATTGCAGCAAAAAAAAAAAAAATTGCCTGCGGCCCAGAAGGCATTTTCCTCATAGACTGCCATCATAAAATAAACATCAGTAAAACTGCTGACAGGACACCTCCACCTGCAAACAAGGCCAAATGTAAGTCTTTCTATGCTGAATTTTTGATCCATGGTGGTTTTATATTCGTAAAACATTTCTCAAGCCGAGAAAAGCAATTTAAAAACCTGTGACATCATCACAATGTAAAGTCTGTGAGCCGAGCAGGAACTTGTGGCGGGGCCAGTGAACAAAACACTACTGCGTGTATTCAGTGGGCAGCATACTGCGCAAGTAAACCAAGAACTTAGAAAACCTTTTGGGTGTATGCACCATGTGAGCAGCTCCATTGCAATGAATAGATGCTATCTTTGGCCCAGTGTCTATGTTATTGAAATCTATGGTTAAACTGCCCAACTCTACAGTAAAAACAAAAATCATATTTACAGTCTAGTGCAAAAAGCAGCTTTGGGCTCTATAGCTCATCTCTCCATTCATCATAACTGTAAGGGGGTGAATTTTTATACAACTCACAAGTTTGAATGTAATTAAGTCTGAAAGTTACACACAATTAAGGGAGTGGACACTTTGACTAAAGCTGAAAACTCACCAGTGCCACCACAGTGTCAAGTGCTGCCCCTAGTACACACCTGAGGCATCGTGCTGCAGCTCATTCACAGACATATGCAATGTTATTACTACATTTACTGAAAGATCTGTACTTCTTCCACCTCT
>JANUFT010000280.1:0-25001 GCA_037127435.1 Epinephelus malabaricus
TCCTGTCCTCCCTGTGGAAGAAGGCAAGAATGTGACTCTGACCTGCAGGAAGAAGATGTCTTCTTTACAGCTGACAGCTGGTTTCTATAAAGATGGCGTCCTCATCAGGAGCAGCTCTACAGGAGAGATGACCATCCACAGTGTTTCCAAGTCTGATGAAGGACTCTACAAGTGTAACATCTCTGGAGCTGGAGATTCACCAGAGAGCTGGATGGCTGTCAGAGGTGAAACAGTAAATTGTTTGAAATGAAAATATCTGCAGTGCAAGGATCAGTGTTCAACTTGTGCTCCAGCAGCTCTCAGAGACAACCTGTTACATACTGTTAATACTGTCATGATGTTACAGCAGATATGTTCTCTTGCCTCTGCAGCTCATCACAGAGAGACTTGTCCCTGTTCAGACCTCTTCATACATGTCGTCCTCGTCTTAAGGACGGTGTTCACCATAGTGATGGTGCCTCTGCTGCTGCTGCTGGTGGGACTGCTGCACTGTGGGAAACTCAGAGTTACAGTTGCACAAACATAAGCAGAGAAGCTCCCATCATGCTTTGCGATCACTGAGATTGTTTTACATTGTATTTCCATCTCTTTTTACCTCCTCTGTTTAAGAAGTCATGTTCAGCTGTGAGGTGTCAAACTTCTCTTCATCACATGTTGACACTTGCAGCAGCTGAGAGACTTTCTCACACAGAAAAAGGTTCAAAACCACAGACAGCCTTTTGAAGAGGTGAACGTTTGCTCAGCATATGTAGTTCTGTGTTTTATTTCAGACTCGACAGATGCTGGTGATGATTTCAGCTTCTTAGACACAAACCACACGAGGACACGTAAATATGTCTGTAGAGGAGGTGGTCATCTATCTATCTATCTATCTATCTATCTATCTATCTATCTATCTGGTTTAGTTACATATGTTTCACATGTAAAATCTGTCTCACAAGAAAAAAAACATTTTTCAGGTTAAAAATTATTTTATATTTCAGCTGAGATATTATCAGATCCTTCATCCAGATTTAACACTTGCTGGATTTAGCACAACAAATAACACCAGAAAAGAAATGTGTGTGTTGCTGAGTTGTTCGCAGACTTCTGCAGCTGCTTCTGCAGGATTACAAAAAAGACTTAATTTAAAGTGACACCAGACAAAGAGGCAAGCTGTAGCCAAAGACCTGACTCAACAAAGACAAATAAAAAAAATCACCTGTTTATTTTTGGTAATCTCCATTGAAGAAAGAAGTCAGTGAATGTTTGGTTAAAAAACAAAAAAGAATATGTGACATTACTCTTTTTTTTCCCAAAGTACAAATATGACTCTGTAAATACAAAATGATGTCTTGAACAAACAAAATAAAAACATTTTTGAAAGTTGATATTTCTTTAAGCAAATATTCTTTAAAGGGCCAGTGTGTAATATTTGGCATGGTTTACTGTCAATCTGAATCTAAATCTGAATATTCTACACATTAATATGTTTATACAAGTGTATGATCGCTATAAAATAAAATTCGTTTGGTTTTCCATAGCCTTATAATTATGCTTTTTTTTATATATCTATAGATAGATAGATAGATAGATCTATCTATCTATATCTATCTATATATATAGAGAGAGAGAGAGAGAGAGAGAGAGAAAGAGATATATATATATATATATATATATATATATATATATTATATATATTATATATATATAGAGAGATATATATCTATATATATATATATATATATATATATATATATATATATATATATATATATATATATATCTATCTATCTATATATATATATATATATATATATATATATATATATCTCAAGGGCCTTGCTTTAGAGAGGTCGCCATCTTGCGCCGCCATGTATGTAAGGCAGACCGAGCGGACAATCCAGCCAGCCAGATAACGCGTTTCGCGTGTATAAATGAACCAACGAAGACAGCGGAAGGAAGGAAGAAGGAGGAGGAAACAGCAGAGTAGTGAAAAGTTTTTTTTAGTTATAAAGTTTGCGAATGGACCACACTTACCACGCAACAGGAGAGAATGAACCCGAACTGTCATCTGCGAGGAAAAGAAGACGCAACTTCACTCCTTGTGATGCACTCTCTGTGGCGCTTTTCCTCCTGATGATATATCTCCCCAACGATGGTAGCAGTAGCACTGAATCTCATTCTGTGCATTCAGACTCTCTTCTCGCCCGCTCAGCATCCAACACATGGAGTTCCTCATCTGTATGCTCCGGCTCAAACAGGTATGGCTCTGGGTCTGTGTCCGCTACAAGAAACTCTTCAAAATCGCGTTCAAAGTCGTCCATTGCAGCTACTATAGTCCGGAGATATTGCTAGGCTAAATCAACAGCTGAGCTCTGTTTACAGGCTACGCTGTCAGTCAGTGTGCGGGCTGGAGATTGGCGGAGCAGAGAGGGGAGGGGGTACCCGCTAGGTACTGTAAACAAGTATGTGTGTAAAGTTATGAAGTGTGTCTGTTACGCTAGAAGAGTCAGAGTTTGGGATGGAGTGGAGTGTTACCAGAGTTTTTGGAGTGCTCAAATAAACGGGCCTTTTTCCCGAACTCTCCTCTCTCCTCATTACAATATCGTAACATGGTTTAGATTTCTAAATAAACATTCACCTCATCGCTAGATAGACCTACTCCTGAAAAAGTCATGCGCAAGGCTTTTTGTCCCTACGAGGCCACCGTCATTTACCCGACGGGAGGGGTGAGCGAGTGAGCCCTGCAATCTAGAATTTGACCACTGATGTCACTGTTTTCAACCCATTTTACACAGTGGCCCTTTAAATATTCATCAGTATCATGACTCTGAAATAAAAATAAATAAAATACAAAATCAAACATGATTTTTTTTGCTTTTTATGTGTTGATGACAACAAGATGATACAGGGCGTTGGTTGAATTGGTTAGACTGAGGCAAGAGGGGTGAGATTGGTTAAGTTTATGGTAAGAATGTCAGGGTAAGCCAATCAGAGGCAGAGTAAGGCAGGCCTATCCGTCGCCATCCTAGGATTCACAAATTCTCATGGAGGAAGAACTGCATGATTGAGTGGCAGCCAGAACAGAAGTTTGCTCCCACAGACCAGACCTGCAAGACCCACCATTCTCAGCTGAAAGTGTGTATCAGTCTTCTTGTGGTGTGTTTTATACAAGCACACACCTAAACTTTTACAGACACCTTTAGTTCATACATCACTTTTGACACAAGTACCATCTTTGGCTCCGAGCCAAGAATAAAAGGAGGAGTTGTAGCATACGAAGTAAACGGCCTAATCAAAGAAAACACTTTTACCCCCTGTCCACATCAGGAACTGAGTTGTGTGACTGTGAGACTCAAGCAGTTCTGAGGACCCTGACAGGAGATGTAAGGAATGTCAGTGTTTTCCAGAGCAGCATTTTCCCACTACATGATGTCTTCAGGGAGATAAACGCTGGAAGATGACTTGGTGTTTTCAAGTTTTCTGGATTACCCTTCAGAGATATTTGGTGTTTTCAATTTTGTGGCCATTTCCTGTAAATGATAGGAAATGAAACAGCTGTTATTGTTGTGCTGTTCCTGAAAGAGAAGAAAAGATTGTATGACAGCTGAGTTAATATTTGCAAACTATGGCCAAATATATGAGGACAACAGACAGTGTTTCTGCTGCTCTGACAGCCTCAACTCTTCTGGTCTCAGTCTTTCGACGAGGACCTGTTGAACCTGCTGCAGGGATTTGCTCCCATTCAGACACAAAAGCATTACTGAGGTCGGCAGCTAATGTTGGTGACAAGTCCTGGCTCACAGCCAGCATTGGAGATCCTCAGGGGTCAGACATGGGACCCTAATCAGACCAGACCGAAATTATACTACCAGGGCTATTGGAGTCGTTTTTACTGCTGCAGGTCTTTGGTGTATGACTCAGCATCTCTTCTATCAAAGTGGACTGGAATGATATGTGTGTACTTATTATCAGCTCTGATCACATCTTAATAAAAAATAATCATCTTCCATCTGTTTCCTAGTCAGCTATAGAATGTTTCATGAATATTAAAAGTGGTATATTTCATTGTGGGCAGACGTGTCTGTCCACATACTTTTGGCCATATAGTGTACAGTATATGTTCATGTGTGTGATGTAAGGTGATGTCAGACCTCTCCAGTGTTGTTGTAGACAGTAACCAGCAGTTCTCCAGTGCCCCAGGACTTCTGGTTCTGCCACAGCAGGTCAGTGGGAGGATCATTTCTGTCAGGATGATCTGAAGACCAGATCTGAAAAGAAGCGATGTCACAGAGTTTCAGGTGGACTATGATTGGATCACTGCTGTGCCAAAAAACATAATTAAGAAATATAGTGGATCTTTTCTTTTCTTATTTCAGTCACATTAGGTGATGTTTGAATCTGAGTTTCAGTCACAGTTGTTTTCATAAAAGATTCGGCGAAGAGTTGCATAAATAAGAAAGGACACAAAGAAACAAAGAGAAAAAAATAAACAAACGCAATAGTAATAAAATCAAAAAACTCACAGTGACAGTGTTTCCAGCCACAAGTATGAATGAGGAGGAAAATTTGTACACGATGGGTTTTCTGTTGTTGACCTGTATATGCAATTCCCAGTCCTTCAATTCTTGGGCCTGCCAAAGGAACATGGAGCAGGAGAGAAAGGATAAGACAAAGAGATATAAATTTAATATTCTATATGGGTCATTTCCACAAAACATCTACATGTAACATACAGTAGTTTGTACAGTATGTGACTCAGCATGTTAGAAGTGTTGTGTTTGAGTCCTGGCAGCATCACTATCTGGGTTTGAATGACCCTTTGGAGCATTCCTGTGTACACTTGGTTATTGTTTAGCTACACAGCTTACTGTACATGCTAATACAGAACTCACAGTGTCTAGCTGCACATAGACAACATTACCTTATCGGACGTGTTGCTGAGACGAACATATTCGCCCTTCAGATCGACCTCATCCACAGTGATGGGTCCCGTTGTTGAATCCTGACTAGTCACGCAGATAATCTTCTCCTGGTACGTCTGAGAGCTCCCAAGCTCCAGCATTTTGCTTGCCTCCACCTGAGAAAGAGACAACAACCTGACAATAGAAGTCAAGAAGCCACAGGCCACATTGAATCGACCCCCATCTAAAGTATAATTCTAAAACCTGTTACATTAATCTGTTGCTCTAACAGTCTCTCCTTTGGTTTCAATCTTCCCACCAGATGTTGAACCTGCTGCAGGAACCTGGTCTCATTCATGTGCAAAAATATTACTGAGGTCCAACCCTGATGTTGGGTGATCAGGTCTGGCTCACAGTTGGTGTTCCAGTTCATATCAAATGTGTTAGATATGGGTTAGGGTCAAAACAGTAAGTTCTTCCACATCAAAGTGGTGAGAGTCATTTATTCAAGGAACTGGCTTTGTACATGGGGACACTGTCAAGTTGAAACTGTTGAAACCTAAAACAGTTCTCACAAAGTTGAAAGAGCACTATAATCTACAGTGTTATTTGCTGTGGCATTAAGATCTCCCTCAAAGGCAACTAAGAGGCCTTGACCAACCCCAGAAAAACAGACCTAGATCAAATGAACACTGAAGTAAGTGGACATGGATGCAGGCCACATACGTTTGGCCATATAGCATATTTGTCAACATATGTGATGTGAGGTGATGTCAGACCTCTCCAGTGTTGCTGTCGACGGTGACCAGCAGTTGCTCTCCAGTGCCCCAGGACTTCTGACTTGACCACACCAGGTCAGTAGACTTCTCAAACCAGACACCATGACCATGAGCCCAGATCTGAAACAAACACACTTCACAAATTTACACAACATTTACCACCATTTCACTCAGTGTAATTTTTCCATTCAATGGCTGTTATTAGTGCTTATGAGCATCATAGATGTGGGTTAGAAGGGTCCTGCTACACTGACTAGTATGTTCAGAATGCAGTTGTCAGCACAATAAGTGTCATCAGGAGCAGTGTTGTTAGGGTTCACTTTCACTTTCATTTGGTTTAGGCGCAAAAACTACATGGTAAGTTTTAGAAAGAAAACATCATGGGTTGGCTTAATACAAAAATATTACATGCATAGTAGAAAAAATAATGGCTGTTTTTTAAAATTTCACTCACATTTGGTCACAGTTGTTTTCATGTTGGGTTAGAGGGAGAGTTGAATCAATGACAAAGAACAAAAAGAAACAAAGAAAAAAAAACATCAACAAACACAGTCATGAAAAACTCACATTAATAGTGTCCCCAGCCTTCAGTATGAATGAGGGCTTAAACTGGTATACAATTGGTTTTCTGTTGTTGACTTGTATATGTAATTCCCAGCCTCCCATTGGTTGGTCCTGCAGGAGGGGGATTGGGTGGGAGAGAGAGGATAAGACAAATATACACTAATTAAAATAATATTTACATGTCTTTACAAAACATATTAAGTGTAACAGACAGTGGTTTATACAGTGTGTTGCCAGAAGTCTTTGTGGTTCTGTTTGGCCATGGCAGCATCACTGTCTGGACTACACTAGATCTAGAGCTACACTTGCTTATTGTGTAGCTATAAAACATCCCCTCCATGCTCATATAGAACTGATAAGTGTTCATCCACACATAACAACATTACCTCTTCAGACTTGTTGCTCAGACGAACATATTTCCCCCCCAGGTCGACCTCATCCACAGTGATGTGTCTCTGGGCTGAGTCCTGGCTGGCTGGGCTGGTCAGGTTGTGATCCTGGGACAACACAACATACGTACATTTACATGCGCAGTTAAGTCACGCTACAGTCATACCTTGACATAGCCATTTAATTTGACTATTGTCCTTATCCTAGTAAACAAGCATGGGAGGAAAATTGATTTATTGATTGAAGTGAGACCGACTCCTCTACGATAGGTGGAGATATGCCCCCTTTCAGCTTGTTAATACTGGACATTTTTCCTATTGACCTATTACGTCACAGACCAAACAATGGACAAACAAGTTAGCTACGGTTAGCTAGCAGCTAACTGGTACCATGGTGGACAACTTTACAGTCTCTGGATGTGGATTTCTCCATGTTTTTACCGGCTATCTCTCTTACGTGATATTCTGGGTCAAAGCTGGGGTGCAAACTGTGGAGCATGCTCAGAGCGCCTCGGCCAGTTTGGATCTGATTGACTGTATACGTGCAGGAGGAGTTCAACTCCCAATCACATTATCTGAATGTGTTTGTCTGACTTTGAAAAATTTAATTTAGTGCAATCTCAGTCAGACTGACAGACTACTAAAAGTGAATTTTCTTTGCTGTAAAACCTGTTTAAACACAATGGATTATCATCTGCTGTGTATCTGTAAATGGTGTTCACAGGACCTTTTACATCCCGCATCCCAAATGATTCATTCATTTTCCGTGACCACCTGTCCTGGTACAGGGTTGCAGGTGTGCTGGAGCCTATTACGGCTGTCATTGGGTGTGAGACTGTGGACAGGTCGCCAGACTGTCACAGGACTGACGCATAGAGACAGACAGCCACTTACAACTACAGGCAATATAGAGTCACCAATTAACCAAACCTATAATCTCCACCTTTTGGTTCACGGTCTGCTGGTTGTTCTCCATCCTCTGACTCTCTTCCTGGAGCTGCTGTACTTCGGCTTGATTTTCTTCAGTCTGGGAAGACTGTCTCGTCAGACACATTGATACAGTGGGGGCTGACAGTGGAAGGTCCATTGTAGACCATCAATAGAGCTCAGCTAGAGGCTAAACTGGCATCGCTAATCTATGTAATGTATGTGGTGAGTTAGGACCGAAGACACACTGTGTAAGGGTAGCTCATTAATCAGGTCCAATAATCTACTGTATTATCAATAAGTTGACTGCTGACTGGCCTGAGCCAAATCTGTTGATACAGCAGTGGGTTTCTTATCTAACCCCATGCGGAGAAACAGCAGACGCTAACCACTGTTAGCACTGGGCTAACGGAAGACCACCAATACAGCTTACCGGAGGCCGATCCAACGCACCAGGCCCAGTATTTGGGCCTGCGCTGGTAAGTCTTGTTGACCGACTCTGACCTGTGTGTACTGCCTTCAGAGGTGGGTAGAGTAGCCAAATGTTGTACTCAAGTAAGAGTACTGATACTTTAGAACAGTATTACTCAAGTAAAAGTAAAAAGTAGTCATCCAAATAATTACTTGAGTAAGAGTAAAAGAGTATTTGGTGAAAAAACTACTCAAGTAATGAGTAACTGTTGAGTAACGTCTGATTTATTTGTAAAATAAGAACATGAACGTAATCAATCAATCAATGCTAACAGCTAACCTGCAACACGCTGTCCAGACTGCTACACATGAAGGACTGTTTACTTGCCACACCCCCGCCACTCACTCTTCTTCTCCTTCCAAAGCTCCACTGGCACCTCGCTGCTTCTTTTTGCCCTCTAGCTCCACTCCTCGGCCTCACCAGTCATTTCAACTACAACCTGTTATTTCTCTCATCCACACAGCACAAGACACATTGATCTGGTCAATCTCCGTCCACTTCCCCGGTCCTCACAGCCAAACACAAAGCAACGTCACCTGAAATTGGCTGTATTCAACACCCGCTCCCTGAACAACAAAAGTCTCATTCTCAATGAATTCATGACGGACAATACCCTGGACTTTCTCTGTCTCACTGAAACCTGGCAAAAACCTCTGGACCACTTCTCATTAAACCAAACCAACCCTACAGGATACACTTACATGGACAAATCCCGTACAGAAGGCCGGGGAGGTGGCATTGCTGCCATCTTCAGGAAAAATATCAAAACAACCACCATCTCCATCCCTCCTGCCCCCTCATTTGAACACCTCACCTTCAAACTCTCTGGTCCCTCTCCTCTAGTCACAGCCATCTGTTCTCCTCCTGGGTGACTTCAATCTACACATTGACAGTACAGACAATAACCCTGCCACAGAATTTCTGGAACTGCTACAATGTCTCAACTTCACCCAACACATTAACTTCCCAACACACAACCGTGGTCACATTCTGGACTGGGTCTGCTCCACTAATCTCAACATTCAACAGTTATCCAGCCACAATCTACACATCTCTGACCATCACTATGGACGTAGACATCCTTATCCCCACCACAAAACACAACCGGACCATAACTTTCAGAAATCTTAAATCCCTCTCTGCCTCAGCTCTCTCAGCCTCACTCACCCATTGTCTGTCTGCCTCACCTCCCCCGCCATCTGACACACTCTCCTCCTGCTTGGCTCAGCTTGCCCCCAACAAAACAAAAACTCATTCACTCACTCTGCCCCCTGGTACACCCCCGCACGTCACCAAATGAAGACCCGGAAATGACAACTTGAAAGACTCTGCAAGAAAACTGGTTTATCAGTTCACCTCCTAGCCTACACTGACCACCTACAATACAAAGATGCACTCAACGCTGCCCGGTCCACCCACTACTCTCACCTCATCCACTCTGGCTCCAACAACCCCAAGACTCTGTTCTCCACCATAAACCCCCTCCTCAAACCACATGACATCACCTCCTCATCATTCACCACTGTAAAGTGCCGATCCTTCTTAACATACTTCCAAACAAAAATAAACACCATCTACAGTAACCTCAACACCTCCAGGATCCCTCCCATCTCCCCACCTGCCTCACCACCCATCACCATTCAGCCCCTGTCCCACTTCTCTCCAGTATCCCCAGCACAGTTAACTACCATCATGACCGGAATAAAAACCTCCACCTGCACTCTGGATCCCATACCATCCAAACTCATTAAGGACTGCCTCCCTGCCATCTCCCCACTCATTACTGGTATTATTAACGCCTCCCTCAGCTCTGGTTCCCTCCCCCAAACCCTCAAACTGGCTGCCATCACACTAGTCATCAAAAAACCTGGTTTAAACCCTGACAAACAAGTAAATTCTGCCCCATCTCCAATCTTCCCTTCCTGTCAAAACTCCTGGAACGTGCTGTCGCCTCACAACTCAGAACCCACCTCACCCCCAATAACCTGTTGGAATCTTTCCAATCCTGTTTCGGTTCAAAACATAGCACTGAAACAGCCCTCCTGAAAGTCACCAATGACCCCCTCCTCTACTTAGACTCCAGACACCTCAACATTTTCATCCTCCTTGACCTCACAGCAGCCTTCGACACCATCAATCACTCCATCCTGCTCCCCGACTGAAATCATCTCTCCACATCACTGGCACAGCACTCTCCTGGATTCACTCGTACCTCACCAACTGACACCAGGTCATCAGTATAAACAACTGCACCTCCCCAACCGCTCCCATGTCCCAAGGTGTTCCCCAGGGGTCGGTGCTTTGTCCCCTCCTCTTCATCCTCTACATGCTCCCCCTTGGCAAGATCATCTGTTGTGACGGCCTCCAGTTCCTCACACACCTACACCACCACCACACCCCCTCCCGCGACTTCCGCTCATCCGAAGGAAATTTCCTCACACTACCTGCATGGACCAAGCACCGAACCTGGGGCACAGGGCCTTCTCCATCGCTGCCCCCTCCCTCTGGAACTCACTCCCCAAACCCATCCGTATCTGCACACACCTCCCAACATTCAAGACCATGCTCAAAACTCACGTTTTTTAAATCAGCTTTTAATGTACAAGTATGTGTGTTTTATCCTGTTTTTTATTCTGACTTAGCTCTATTTTATGATTTTTTTTTAAAACTGCAAAGTGTCTTTGCGCATTTGTTAAAAGTGCTTACAAATAAAATCTATTATTATTATTATTAAGACAGAAAAGATGACAGACATGTTTTATTATTGAGACTTATTTAAGTAAGTACAACATAGCAAGAGTGATTAAGAAACAATAAAGAATGTAAAAAGGCTGATTTCTACATATGTTTTGTTTTGTTTGAAAATGACCGTTTTTGCTGGTTTATGGGTCTTGGTATGAAACAGGACTCTGTTCTGGTCTCAGTCTGAACTTCAACTTGACTGGGTTTTGGATGCTACTTGGCATCAACTAACATTAACAGGTAATATCACTCTTTTTGTGGTGGCACAATGACGAGTGCAAGCAGCACTATAAATGTTTACTATTTTCCTGACCTTGAAATTCGCTTTGCCCTTCAGCAGTGGTGTAGTGTAGGGTATACACAGGTATTTGAGGTATGCACACCTATCAGCCATAAATTCACTGGAATACATAGGAGACTAAACCCACCTCCTCCATGGTAACTTACCATCTTCCTTATCGTACACCCACCTCATCAGCCTCCTCCTCACTCTGCTGCTGGAGATGTTGCTTAGGTTTCAGCTTCTTTAACTGAGAGAGAGATGACCAGAGACAAGATGCAAGTCAGGATTTTATTAGGGCATGTGAATTAAGACACAGCAAAAAATACACAACAGAAATGAAGTACACCTGAAAAAGTAGAAAAATCTCAGCTATTTAAGGCGACTGGTTTTCCTATTGCATTGGAAAATACAAACAAGTCTTTCACCAAATTATTTTCAAAGTCAAGTCTTTCAGTTTAATCAGCTCTAAGTCAGCTGTAAATCATCCTGCCTGCAGTAACCCAAATTTCCCTCCTCTCCTGTCATGACTTTGACTACATTATCAATTTAAAGCTCTTCTAGTGATCATAAAAGATTATCATTTTCCTGACCTTTAAACTCAGTTTGCCTGACAGTGTGGTGTTTTGTTGTTCAGCAGGGAGCACATGGGGCATCTGGACCTCATCCTCTTTGGTGTGCAGCTTCTCTTCCAGGGTCTTCACTCTATTCTCAGCCTCCTCCCTCCTCTGCTGCTCCTCCTGGAGCTGCTCCGACAGAGGAGAGAGACCAACAGTTAAAGTTAGACTGATGTAATCATATTAAAAACACATTTTCAAAGTATATTTATTTCTATCCCTATTGTAGAAATAAACTGTCAAAAAATAACAACATACTGGTTTTGGTGTTATGTATTCACATCTTGTCACTCTGCACCATCCAGATTTTTATATTTTATTTGTCATGCTTCACTATGATTGGCTCTACTTCTTTCTGAGCTATGATACCAGTGATGTGACTGGCTGAGAGTGTGTTTATTATTCATCACAACCTCCTCCTTCACCCGGCCCTTTGGCACTTTGCACAGCTGCACTGACAACACAAGCAGATGTGCATGGAGACAGCCACACAGCTCATGCTCCCCAGACCTACTGATTCACCCTGTGTTTATGCTTGTGTGAATATAAAAGAGATCTATGATTGGACCCAAATTAGTGCATTCATTCATCTGTTTTTCCTCCTCTTTTTATTTTATCATTATTTATTATTTAATATTATTTTATCATATCACACTTGCCTGGTTATTCAAACATTAGCTGGGTATTTTATCGTTGTGTTTTTATGTATAAAGCACTTTGTAATGTTAGTTTTAAGTGCTAAACAAATAAACTTTACTTTTCTTTTTGCAATGACCATTTTAAATATGTAAATGAACTCCTCATGAATTGGGGAATCTGCAAACAAACAAGCAGATAGACATAAAAATCATTGGTTAGGAGCGTACAAATTATGAACCTCTTTAATCTTGTCATTCAGTTTCTGTTTCAGGTCCTGGACTTGTTTCTCAGCTTGCTCTCTCTGCTGCTGCTCGTTCTCAAGTGTCTGCTTGGTAGTTATCTTAAACTGAGAGATGAGAGATATGAAAACAACACAATAAGACATGTTTCTGTAAGTCATATGGGTGAACACAACACACAGTGACATTTATAAAAACAGTAGGACCATGTTTGAAATATAATTACGACACTGAGGCCATACATTCATGTAAGATAAAAAATCTGTAGTTTTCTTGTTTGACCATTAAGTGTAAAACAGTCTTCTGTGTGTCATCATTTATCCTTATTCTTAATAACCTACTGGAAAAAAATACATAGTGCCATCCTGATTTTACAAAATTATGGATATATTGAAATAATAGAATTACTTTGCTATGCTGATTTTTTCTATCTACAATATACCTCAGAGTGTATGATCACATTTATACCTTAAATACTTACCCAAGATACAGACTGAGCAGCTCTGCTTTCCTCCAACTGGTGTGAAGAAGACAGAGGTAAAGAGAGACATGTTCTGTTATTAAGGCACGTAGTGTAAATATAAAGCACAATGACACTGAAATCAGTCAAAAGTACTTGAGAACTGGATCCCATTTTCTTGTAGAAAATCATTTTGGAGGTCCAAAGTGATTTCTAGGAGCTTTACACATTTCCCTCAAGAACACTATATTAGGAAACAGCTGCCTTTGGAAACATGGAAGACAAGGATGTTAAAGAGAAGGTGAGAGATTAATTTAAAGTGACAAACCTCCCTGGTCTTGGTCTCCAGCTCCTCCTTCAGGCTCTGCAGTTGTTGCTGGACTTCAGCTAGTTTACTTTCAAACTGGGAGCAGAAAGAGAATCATGAATATTTAGTATAGTATAGTGTATTTATACTACAAGAAAAGTAAAGGCAGCAGTTACAGCTGCTGCAGTGAAGTGATTAACAAGAATTCATCAGCATTGTCTTGTCGTGTTTGTGAATGTGACATTTAGTTTGGTTATGATGTGCAAACAGACTTAAATCAATCTGGTCTCAGTCTGGACTTGGTCAGATCCCCTTGGATCTGGTCTTGAAATAACTTCAGTTCACAAATTGATCTCCACAATCTACTGTAAGTTTGATCGTGTCTACAGTATAGATGACATAAAGAATGTGACTTCAAACTGAAATCAGTGTATAAAATATAAAGATGAACCTCAGTCTTCTTGGTGTGCAGCTCCTCTTTCAGGGTCTGAACTTCCCTCTCTGCCTCCTCCCTCCTCTGCTGCTCCTCCTGAATATCAGAGAGATGAGAGACGAACAGACACATGATGTGATTTTTATCAGGGCAGGTTAATAAAGATACACAATGAGACACGTATAAAAAAGCTTACCTCAAGTCTGATTGGTATCAAAGATACTTTTGGAGGGGACTGTAAATGTATGTATGTAAACTTTTAACAGAATTATTCAGAAGTTGTCATTGAGTTTGTCCCATTTTGTTTATATTGGTTTCAGTAAAGCGTTCCTCCCATTTCAAGTCCCAGTTTTATATTCAGCTGCCATTTCAAGACACCAAAGGTTTGTCACTGTCAAATGAAAACTTTTGAGAATTACAAATTCTCCAGGTGAAAACATTTGGTCTTACTCTGTGTTTTCCCTTTGTTCAGATTCTTTTAGTCCCTTGTCATCTCGATTCTTTTGGAAGCACAGATCCTGTTTTTTGATGTAAATGTTTCTTTCCTTCTTGTTTGACACAAATTTTACTTTTGCTGCTCTTGTTTTTTCCTCCTTTATTGAAAGTAATGTTCTTTATCTTTACTTACGTGTTTGCTCTCTTCTTTCCCTTTTTCCTTTAAAGCCTCTATTTCTTCCTCACTGTGGCCTCTCGTGGTCTCTGTGTAAAAACAACACAGGCAGGAAACTTAAATCACAAGACACTTTCTTCTTCCTTATTTACTTCCATTTTGGGAAACACAGCATAGAAACATTTGAGTCTCAAATGATGTATAAAATAGGTAATAAAAATAAAACACCTGACAATCTGACTTATTGGAAATAAATGTGTATATACCAGACATTTCTTTTTCATTCCATGATCCAAAATGCTGGTATTTTAATAACTACACTTTTAATATCACTTGACAGTCATGAAGCACTGCTAGTTTGTGACTTACTGATTATGTTTTGTCTCCATTTCCACACAACAAAGAGAAGCAACACAATAATCAGGACACACACAGCTAAACTAATAGCCAAGCCAGTTGTGGCAGAGGAGTGAGTGGACTGGACCTGAAAGAAATCATCTGAAATAATAAAAGAAATTATTATGTAATTTATATAAAACTGGACCACTGCTATGTGAAACTAATACAGTGATTTTATCATACAGTTTAAAAATCATGTTAACCTGGAACCTGGATGTGTGTCTCTGTGGTCTGGTTGATGTTCGTCTGTTGGACTCTACAGGTGAAGCTGTTGCTGTGTCTCTTCTCCACAGTCACTCTGCTGCTGACAGTATAGAGGTCATCAGGACCTCTGACTGTCTCTGTAGGTCCAGCAGAGAGGAGCTTTCCCTCACCGTCCAGCCACAACACCTCAGGCTCTGGATACCAGCCTGCAGACTCACACTGTAACACCACTCCACTGGTGGCTTTATCAATTCCTGCTAAACTGATGACTGGTGAGGAAACAGCACCTGATGATGAGCAAAAAAATCAATATATTAGCACCACTCTTCAGCATCACAATAACTACAGTCAAAAGCTAATAATGAAACAAATCCTCTATATTATTGTTGCCTTTAAAATCATTTCCTGTGGACCACTGTTTCTTTTACCCTGTTTCAGGTCAGCAGATCAGCCTTTTACCTGCTAGCCTACTTTATGTTTACCAACCATGGTTCCTACATGGCCATTTAACACAGCTGGTCCCTGAACTGATGACGGACCTTGGAAGTCAAAGGGGTCACATACTATATACTGGCGACAATAGTTAAGTTGAAAATTCACAAAACATTTTGTGTCTGAATTACGGTCCTGGATTACTGCATATAACATTTTGTCTTAACCAAGAGAGTACATTTTTTAAATTTAATTTTATATACTTTATTAATCCCCTGAGGGGAAATTCAATTTTTGTCTGTTGTTAATTACACACATTAATTAATTCCTAACATGCACATGCACAAACAGGAACTATACATGCACTAAGTGGAGAGATGTCAGAGTGATGGGGCTCGAAGCGACTGTCATGGGGAGCACTCGTGTGGGTTTGGTGTCTTGCTCAAGGGCACCTCTCCAGCTACCAGTCCACGCTCCATATTTCCGTCTGGACGGGGACTTGAACAGGAGACCCTCCGGTTCCCAACCCAAGTCCCTATGGACTGAGCCACTGCCGCCCATACTACAATAACCAACTAATTTCTTTTTTCTCCAAAACATCCATAACAAAGCTTTTCTTATAAGAAAGTGTTAAACCTTCTTCTACACTGTTGTTTGATGACTGTGATTGTATTCATCGAAGGCTACACTAAACAACACAATGTGTCCACTTACCAACAACAAGCTCAACAAAAGAGCCATGAGCAACTATTTCCTTATGTGGGATGAAGCATCTGTATCTTCCCCCGTCAGATGGTTTCACTTTGGAGAGTTTCAGTGAAATGTTTCCTCTCTGCAGTTCCTCAGTGAACAGTGATATTCTTCCTTCGTAAGATGGATGTTTATGTACGAGGTCCTGACCAGCACGCCACACAAAGAGTTCAGGGTCCAGGCCAGATCTCGTCCACTCAAACGTCTTGGCAGCAACATCCACTGCAGGTTCCAGGTGACATGGCAAGATGATGTCATCACCAACTGTTGCCACTATTGGCTGAGATGAACCCATCAACTGAGACTGACCTGGAAGGAAAATAAATGTGTTTATTAAATCCTGCAGTAGGAGTGTGTTTCAACTGTTCATTTATATACAGTAGGCTCAGTGTCTACCATGATACTGTGCTGATCGTGGCTGAGCCTTTATCTGTGTAAAAAGTATTTGCCATATGTCAATTGGCAACCTGACAAATGAAGAGAGGTTGCTCATCGTGAAGCATCAGTGGTGTCAGAGTTTATCAAGTTTGTCATCATCAGCACAGTCACCAGGTCAACATTTTAACATGTCCAGCACTTTGGTTTATGACCAAACACTTGCTGAACTAATGAAGTTCACATCAGCCTGTGCTGTGGGCTATTTAATTGGTGATCATTAGAAGCTTTTAGCAGGCTAACATGCTAGCATATTAACATTATCACTTAGCTTTAAGCTCTTCTTTACCTTCGTGGGCTACAGCCTCAAAGAGCCACTCGCATGGTTGTTGACAACTTTTCTTATTCCAAATATTGTAACAACTAATTACAATATTTGTATAAAGTCTTATGATGTTAAATATCATCATCCAACCAACCATGTCTCCAAGAAATTAATTATAAATCCATGTAAAGTTTGTCAAATGTTATTAGTGAACATATCTGAAAAACATTCACTATAATATAATTTGTTTTTTCTATTTGCCTGTAGCACCTACAGCACAATAAACATGCCTCTGTCTGTATGTTGGCACATGGTTAATATTATGGAAAGACAGTAAAATTAGATAACACTGACTTAAAGCATACACAGTGTGTACTCTCACACAGTTTTCCACATGAAGTCACTGATTTTGTCACATTGTCGAGACAATAAAGCAGGTAGTAATGTTTTACATATGGTTGTTTTCTGCACTTTGTGCTTCAACTCAAACAGTGACATTATTTGAATAACTGAAGTGTATCTTCAAAAACACAGTCTTAAATCTTTAATTTAATGGCATATCATTGTGTAATTATGTTTGTCAAGGCCTCACTGTGACCTTGTGACAGTAGTTGTGTGTGTGTTACCTCTAACAGAGTGTGTTAGGAGAAGATAAGAAACCAACACACAGAGGGGTCTGAGCGGAAACTGAAGGGAAAGTCCGTTCCTCTGATGAAGCATTCTGAAAATTAAATGGAAAAATATGTTTGGAATTGATATTAGCAAAATATCATGTGCAATTTTAAAAAATGTGTTTTTCCTTAGTCACATTTTAAGATATCTACACTGAACAAAAATATAAACGCAACACTTTTGTTTTTGCTCCCATTTTTCATGAGCTGAACTCAAAAATGTAAAACTTTTTCTATACACACAAAAGACCATTTCCCTAAAATATTGTTCACAAATCTGTCTAAATCTGTGTTAGTGAGCACTTCTCCTTTGCTGAGATAATCCATCCCACCTCACAGGTGTGGCATATCAAGATGCTGATTAGACAGCATGAATATTGCACAGGTGTGCCTTAGGCTGGCCACAATAAAAGGCCACTCTAAAATGTGCAGTTTTGCTTTATTGGGGGGGTCAGAAAACCAGTCAGTATCTGGTGTGACCAACATTTGCCTCACGCAGTGCAACACATCTCCTTCGCATCGAGTCGATCAGGTTGTTGATTGTGGCCTGTGGAATGTTGGTCCACTCCTCTTCAATGGCTGTGCCAAGTTGCTGGATATTGGCAGGAACTGGAACACGGTGTCGTATACGCCGATCCAGAGCATCCCAAACATGCTCAGTGGGTGACATGTCCGGTGAGTATGCTGGCCATGCAAGAACTGGAATGTTTTCAGCTTCCAGGAATTGTGTACAGATCCTTGCAACATGGGGCCGTGCATTATTATGCTGCAACATGAGGTGATGGTCGTGGATGAATGGCACAACAATGGGCCTCAGGATCTCGTCACGGTATCTCTGTGCATTCAAAATGCCATCAATAAAATGCACCTGTGTTCGATGTCCATAACATACGCCTGCCCATACCATAACCCCATGGGCCACTCGATCCACAATGTTGACATCAGCAAACCGCTCACCCACACGACGCCACACACGCTGTCTGACATCTGCCCTGAACAGTGAAAACAGGGATTCATCTGTGAAGAGAACACCTCTCCAACGTGCCAGACGCCATCGAATGTGAGCATTTGCCCACTCAAGTCGGTTACGACGACAAACTGCAGTCAGGTCGAGACCCCGATGAGGACGACGAGCACGCAGAAGAGCTTCCCTGAGACGGTTTCTGACAGTTTGTGCAGAAATTCTTTGGTTATGCAAACCGATTGTTGCAGCAGCTGTCCGGGTGGCTGGTCTCAGACGATCTTGGATGTGAACAGGCTGGATGTGGAGGTCCTGGGCTGGTGTGGTTACACGTGGTCTGCGGTTGTGAGGCCGGTTGGATGTACTGCCAAATTGTCTGAAACGCCTTTGGAGACGGTTTATGGTAAAGAAATGAACATTCAATTCACGGGCAACAGCTCTGGTGGACATTCCTGCAGTCAGCATGCCAATTGCACGCTCCCTCAAAACTTGCGACATCTGTGACATTGTGCTGTGTGATAAAACTGAACATTTTAGAGTGGCCTTTTATTTTGGCCAGCCTAAGGCACACCTGTGCAATAATCATGCTGTCTAATCAGCATCTTGATTTGCCACACCTGTGAGGTGGGATGGATAATCTTGGCAAAGGAGAAGTGATCACTAACACAGATTTAGACAGATTTGTGAACAGTATTTGAGGGGAAATGGTCTTTTGTGTGTATAGAAAATGTTTTAGAGCTTTGAGTTCAGCCCATGAAAAATGGGAGCAAAAACAAAAGTGGTGCGTTTATATTTTTGTTCAGTGTATATCACATATAAATATCAGACACCTTCACTGGTAGTATACTTTATTACTACTGATGTCATGTAAGAACTGACACGTCCATGAAATGCAGTTGAACTTCCACTTCTGCTAAATACTTTAGTTTAGTTTAATTAGTTCACAGGAGCATTGGAATTGTACATTTATACACAAGAACCACATGCTCTGTGTAGTTGCAGCTAATCACACAATACTAACTACTTCACAAAAGCAAATCATACTATACTATCTATGTTTGGTGAAATTCATATTAACTCACTTTCACTTTTCTTGCCAACATGGCAAAGACTGCTCCTTACTGAACTTTAATTTTTTTTAATTTAATTTGAAATGATTATATGCAATTACTCAACAGTAAAATGAATTTCATAGATGGTTTCAATATTTTACACCAGTTGTAAAACAGACTTAAATATCTGTTACAGAATATTAACACAGAGCCCACCGCTCTGAGTGCACACACTTTTACTGCCATGTGGTTGTGATACTGTGTTTTACAACAGAAATTTGTTTAAACATTTAAAACAAGCAAAAATCTATTTAGAGGACGACATACCTGCTACATGTGTTGGTCCCAGAATCAGAATCCGGCATACTGCACAGATCCCTGAGGGGAAATCAGAGTGCAAAGCCAAAGTCTATGAATCATTGATAGGTTGTTGACCATGACTCATTCTTTATACAAACTGTAGCATGTTCCTGCATGAGATTTAGTTTATATGCGAAAATAATAATAAATTCAGATTTACACCACATATCTGCACCTAATCAAAAGGCTACAGCTAACAATAGCTAAATTAAACTAAACTAAAATAAATTAAATACGTTTAACTTAAGCACAGTATGGCTGTCGGATCTAAGTTCCTATGCTAAGTTTCACTTTGATTATCTTTATGAATAGATGAACTTTGATCCTGTTGCCAGGTAACTGATCACTAGTATAAAATTATACAGCTGCAATCAAAACCCTCAGGAGTAACAGCAATCATCTTTTTTTTTTGTCATCATCCTAGCATTTTATGAAAAGGGGAGCAGTAGTTGTCAGGTCTGCTGTTTTACTGCAGAGGGCAGTACAGGACTGTGTTGTCATGTTGCTTTACTTGATTCAGTCATTATTCTTGCCTTTGTATGTTTAAGGGTATTTGGAGTTGTGATAATGCAACTCCCTTGTTTTTCATAATTAACTCTTTGATATGACATGCTCACATTTTACATGGGAGAGTTTAGTGACTAACCCTAAATGTCATTTTTAAATCTTATCCAATCCAGAGTCAAGTCAAGTCAACCTTTATCTATATAGTGCCATAAATGCATACAGATGGAGCGAGAGAGAGGAGGAGGAGAGAGGAGCTCATTGTATCATCGTAAGTGTCCCCGCAGACTAGGCCTAACTATGGGCTGGTCCAAGGCAAGCCTGAGCCAGCCCTAACTATAGCCTTTATCAGATAAATTATTTGATTTGACATGCTCACATTCTACAAGAACATAATGTGGTCGGAAGTAAATCACAGCAGCTCCGTTAGTAATTTCATTCATGACAGATCATTACTGTATGACATATGGGAGACTGATTCTGGTTACAGCTTTCGCATCAACATTAAATTAAATTAGTTTAGCTGAACATTTTATTCAAAGCAACTTACAATCAGTGCATTCAACTATGTGATTGTGTTGCACTGTGGCAACTTGATTCTCCCCAGTAAACTAACTTAAAGTGTTGTACATTTGTACATTTGTGTGTCTCCACTCCTTATTACAAAAATAATACATGAGTGATGATCTGGTAGAGGGGTCATGGCTGGTCCTTGAGGGCCTTTTCACGTTGACAGCGCAGGTCTTCAGCAGCTAAAAGGTCAGTTGGCCGAGCTGGTCATATGTGTAGACTTGATTGGGCTGTCTGGTTTCATCGGACTCTCTCACCATGTTTCCAGGTCGCTCTCTTTATTCTCATTTTCAGCATAACTCTTCTTGTTCTCAGGTTCAGCAGCAAGAATATTAGCCTGTTCGTCAATACAGTGTCTTTCCTGCACTTGCTCATCTTCTGCCTCCTCAGGACTGTCTACCAGTGTCTCCATACTAGGACAGAATTCCTCTGCTGCTGCATTGGGGGGGGGGGGGGGGGCGTCAGCCAGCCTCACTGCTGTACATACCTGATACTCCTCCTCTCTGGAACTGTGTGAGTGATAAGTGCCACATTTGGCTTTCTGATTTCTTCTCACTGTTTGATTTATTTTGTTTCCTCTGCCTTTCTCTTTTTGGTAGGGGTCACTGACCTCTGGGTTTTCAACCAGATAGGGGCATGGCAAGAGTAAGATAGAGTGAAACAATTGTTTTACTACTGTCAGACAAGGAACTCAAACAAGCTGATTAATCTTGTTTGTATTTAAATCCCCTGCTTATATCAATAATAGCATGATGATAGCCTAGTCCTTTTTAAATAAAGAAATACACAGGGACAGGCAGGCAGGGGATCAAACTCTGATAAATCATTTGTAGGCCTATCATATGAAACACAATACACACATGCTGTAGTTAGCAAAACAAACACAATGGCAGTGAATAACTACTATGAAACTGGAAGAACCTACTGTCGGTTCTCTGTGTGTTGGTCAGCTACAACAGCATCGGAGAGAGGTATGCAAAAGAAGGGGATGCTGTGCCGGTGTTCATCCACCGGTGTAGGGAATGTGGATGAAAAAAATATCATATCATATCAACATACTAACGCAAATTCAATGGCATCACCCAGATGTGCCTATCAGTGTGACGAGGAAAAAACTAACCAGAAGCCAGCTCCTTATCCCCACAGCTTTCAAGCAGCCTTAGGATGCAAAAGCAGAACGGGATACATTGTAGGTACATGAATGGAAGCACACTGAACATAATAACACACAGTACAGCATCATCAGAATGGGACAAACACTGTCACCCTTCCATAGTGTAGTCTGTAATGACACAAAGACACAAACACCAAGAGGAGATAGTTTTCTGGTGGCGCACTGGCAGAAACTGAGTTGTATGGATGAATAAAAAATGAAAACATTAAACAATTTATTTTTTGTATTAACACATTATGTGACAATGTACACCGATCAGCCCAAACACTGAAACCAGTGGTGGGTGAAGTGAGTAATATTTATCATTTTGTTACAATGCAATGTTCTGCATTCATGTGGAAGCCACCACCACAGGACACCTTCCAGAGGTCATGTGTCCATGCCTTGACATATCAGTGACAGGGAGGCCCCACTGTGGATTAGGGGTACCTCTGGGGTAACAGCACATCCCATGGATGCTCAATTACATTTGGATCTGGGGAATTTGGAGGCCAGGTCAATGCCTTTAGCTTTTTGTCACATTCCTCAGGCCGTTCCTGAGGAGTTTCTGCAGTGTGGCATGGCACATTTTTCTGCTGGGGGGCCACTGCCATCAGGGAATACCGTTGCCTTGAGGGGGGTTACTTATCCCACAGCAGTGTTTGAGTGGGTGGAGGGTGTCAAGTGGCCTCCACATGAATGCCATGATCAGTGGTCTCCCAGCAGAACATTGCACTGTGACAAAATGATCAATATTACTCACTTCACCCTCAGTGAGTGAGCTGTGTGCTTCGTCTGTTGTGTTGTGTTGATTTTTATGTATTTTATGTGTTTTGTTGCTGGCTGTACCTCAATTTGCCCCCCGGGGATAATAAAGCTGACTTTGACCTTTGACCTTTTGACTGGTTATAATGTTTTGACTGATTGGTGTATATGTCATAATATTACTCAAAATCCTGTTGGTAATGCATTATATTACTTTGTTGGTGCTAAAATGTAATATATTACCGTAACATGTTACTTTTTTAACTTACTACTTCTTCCCAACACTGTGTTGGAACAGCAAAATAATACAGTGTTTTTAATGACAGTTGTTTTTATGAAACAGTGATTATGCTGTAAGATCGATAAACTAAACCAAAACACAGAATAACAAGGGCTCCGAAATAAACTGAACAGGAAGAGGAAGTTGTCGCCTACGTACTTGAGCTGTATTTCAGTCTGATGCTCAGTCAGTCAGCAGCAAGACACCATGGAGGTCACAGCTCTCTGCTTCAGACTGTGTGAGTACTGAGTCTCAGGTTTTTTTCTTTTTTACACTTTACATCCTGTCAAACCATCTCCTTTGTTTCCTCCTTTGTTCATCCAGTCATGCTTGAATTCACTCTGCTGAACAGTTACACTCAGAAAAGTGGTGAGTGACAAAAGCTTTTAATCCGGTCTTTCTCCCCATGATGTAATTTAAGTTTGTACAATTTTGTTTAATGTTGTATTTTGCGAAAGGTTCAGTTTAATTCATTAATGGCCATATTAGCAAATGGTCTCATTTTAAGCCGTCACCAGGTGAAGGGAACAGAAAGATTTTGTTGATATTGTAATGACATTCATATTTCTCCAGATCTGAATGTTTTTTTTGTGACATACAATGTCTTTATTCTCCAGATGCAGCTTTTCTTCGCATCACTCCAAACAGACTGCAGCACTTTCAGTATGAATCTGTCTCTTTTCATTGTGAGGGGATTCCTGGTTCCACTCGTTTGAAAGTTATCAGGGATACGAAGATATTTAATCCGGCATGTCATATTAAGAGGACGCCAACAGGGTCTTTCTGCACCGTTGATAAAATCTATCAACTAGACAGTGGAGAATACTGGTGTGAGAATGAAGCAGGAGAGAGGAGCAACACGGTCAACATCTCCGTCATCACTGGTATGCTTTTTTTTTTTCTTTTTTTTTTTTTTGTTACAAAAAGTCTTTGCTTTAAATCCATGTCTACTGAAATAAAAAAGATGTCTAAAGAGAGCAACAAGAAGAGATTAAACTTAAATCTTTTTTCACATCTAACTCCTGCAAGGTGAGTAAACAAGTGCATTTCATCAAATCCCATCATATGATACAAAACTTATGTTGTTTAGCTGGTTCAGTGATCCTGGAGAGTCCTGTTCTGCCTGTGATGGAGGGAGAAACTGTGACTCTGAGCTGCAGAAACAGGACGACTTCTTCCCACTTAACAGCTGGTTTCTATAAAGATGGCGTCCTCATCAGGAGCAGCTCTACAAGAGAGATGACCATCAGCAGTGTTTCCAAGTCTGATGAAGGACTCTACAAGTGTCACATCTCTGGAGCTGGAGGATCACCAGAGAGCTGGATGGCTGTCAGAGGTGAGACAGTGAATTGTTTAAATGAAAGTAGCTACACAGGTTATTTGTCTGCAGTGTTATTCATTGCTGAAGTTTTCTGATTTTATGACCTACTAATGGTTCTTGAAAACACAGAACACAAACCCACACCAACTGTTAATACTGTCATGTGTTACAGCAGATATATTATCTTGCTTTGAAACACTTCTTCTCCTCTAAAGTACTGTTTTTACGAATTAAATGGTGGCTCTGCTGCTGCTTTGGGTGGGACGAAGGTGTCAGGAGTCAAACCTCTCTATGTTCATACTTGCAGTGACTGTCAGACTTTCTCACACACAGAAAGAGGTTAAAAACCACAGAGGCACTGATGCATCAACTATTTTTAATGGGCCAGTTGTCAGAGTCCTCGCTGTGTGTTGGTCTGTGTTTAGTTTCAACTCTTCAGATGCTGGTGATAATTTGAGCCTCTCAGACACAAACCACATGAGCAAGTGCATGTATGTATAAGAGATGTGCAGGAGGCTCAGTAAAAAACAACAAT
>JANUFT010000281.1:5000-90000 GCA_037127435.1 Epinephelus malabaricus
TTTGTACACGATGGGTTTTCTGTTGTTGACCTGTATATGCAATTCCCAGTCCTTCAATTCTTGGGCCTGCCAAAGGAACATGGAGCAGGAGAGAAAGGATAAGACAAAGAGATATAAATTTAATGTTCTATATGGGTCATTTCCACAAAACATCTACATGTAACATACAGTAGTTTGTACAGTATGTGACTCAGCATTTTAGAAGTGTTGTGTTTGAGTCCTGGCAGCATCACTATCTGGGTTTGAATGACCCTTTGGAGTATTCCTGTGTACACTTGGTTATTGTTTAGCTACACAGCTTACTGTACATGCTTATATAGAACTTACACAGTGTCTAGCTGCACATAAACAACATTACCTTATTGGACGTGTTGCTGAGACGAACATATTCGCCCTTCAGATCGACCTCATCCACAGTGATGGGTCCCGTTGTTGAATCCTGACTAGTCACGCAGATAATCTTCTCCTGGTACGTCTGAGAGCTCCCAAGCTCCAGCATTTTGCTTGCCTCCACCTGAGAAAGAGAAAACAACCTGACAATAGAAGTCAAGAAGCCACAGGCCACATTGAATCGACCCCCATCTAAAGTATAATTCTAAAACCTGTTACATTAATCTGTTGCTCTAACAGTCTCTCCTTTGGTTTCAATCTTCCCACCAGATGTTGAACCTGCTGCAGGAACCTGCTCTCATTCATGTGCAAAAATATTACGGAGGTCCAACACTGATGTTGGGTGATCAGGTCTGGCTCACAGTTGGTGTTCCAGTTCATATCAAATGTGTTAGATATGGGTTAGGGTCAAAACAGTAAGTTCTTCCACATCAAAGTGGTGAGAGTCATTTATTCAAGGAACTGGCTTTGTACATGGGGACACTGTCAAGTTGAAACTGTTGAAACCTAAAACAGTTCTCACAAAGTTGAAAGAGCACTATAATCTACAGTGTTATTTGCTGTGGCATTAAGATCTCCCTCAAAGGCAACTAAGAGGCCTTGACCAACCCCAGAAAAACAGACCTAGATCAAATGAACACTGAAGTAAGTGGACATGGATGCAGGCCACATACGTTTGGCCATATAGCATATTTGTCAACATATGTGATGTGAGGTGATGTCAGACCTCTCCAGTGTTGCTGTAGATGGTGACCAGCAGTTGTTCTCCAGTGCCCCAGGCTTTCTGGCTCGACCACACCAGGTCAGTAGACTTCTCAAACCAGACACCATGACCATGAGCCCAGATCTGAAACAAACACACTTCACAAATTTACACAACATTTACCACCATTTCACTCAGTGTAATTTTTCCATTCAATGGCTGTTATTAGTGCTTATGAGCATCATAGATGTGGGTTAGAAGGGTCCTGCTACACTGACTAGTATGTTCAGAATGCAGTTGTCAGCACAATAAGTGTCATCAGGAGCAGTGTTGTTAGGGTTCACTTTCACTTTCATTTGGTTTAGGCGCAAAAACTACATGGTAAGTTTTAGAAAGAAAACATCATGGGTTGGCTTAATACAAAAATATTACATGCATAGTAGAAAAAATAATGGCTGTTTTTTAAAATTTCACTCACATTTGGTCACAGTTGTTTTCATGTTGGGTTAGAGGGAGAGTTGAATCAATGACAAAGAACAAAAAGAAACAAAGAAAAAAAAACATCAACAAACACAGTCATGAAAAACTCACATTAATAGTGTCCCCAGCCTTCAGTATGAATGAGGGCTTAAACTGGTATACAATTGGTTTTCTGTTGTTGACTTGTATATGTAATTCCCAGCCTCCCATTGGTTGGTCCTGCAGGAGGGGGATTGGGTGGGAGAGAGAGGATAAGACAAATATACACTAATTAAAATAATATTTACATGTCTTTACAAAACATATTAAGTGTAACAGACAGTGGTTTATACAGTGTGTTGCCAGAAGTCTTTGTGGTTCTGTTTGGCCATGGCAGCATCACTGTCTGGACTACACTAGATCTAGAGCTACACTTGCTTATTGTGTAGCTATAAAACATCCCCTCCATGCTCATATAGAACTGATAAGTGTTCATCCACACATAACAACATTACCTCTTCAGACTTGTTGCTCAGACGAACATATTTCCCCCCCAGGTCAACCTCATCCACAGTGATGTGTCTCTGGGCTGAGTCCTGGCTGGCTGGGCTGGTCAGGTTGTGATCCTGGGACAACACAACATACATACATTTACATTCGCAGTTAAGTCAAGCCACAGTCATACCTTGACATAGCCATTTAATTTGACTACTGTCCTTATCCTAGTAAACAAGCATGGGAGGAAAATTGATTTATTGATTGAAGTGAGACCGACTCCTCTACGATAGGTGGAGATATGCCCCCTTTCAGCTTATTAATACTGGACCTTTTTCCTGTTGACCTATTACGTCACAGACCAAATAATTTACACACAAGTTAGCTACGGTTAGCTAGCAGCTAACTGCTACCATGGTGGACAACTTTACAGCAGTGCTCATTTTGCCCTTCCAAAAAGTCACGTCTCTGGGAGTGGATTTCTCCATGTTGTTACCAAAGTGACCTTATGTGTTTCTGTATGAGTGTGCAGATGTTTATGATGCTGGTCGTGTTTGGGGCACTGTGTCCTTACCTGATTATTGTTCTCTGGCAGATCTTGATTGTTGTCACCTGCAGAAGGTTGTTGAATGTTCTCCAGCTAAAAGACAGACAGATGAATTTTAACACAAATGTCCTTTGATCTGATGACATGTCTCAGTAGTCTGCTACTAAAATTGCATTTTTTTTTTTTTGCTGTAAAACCTGTCCAAACACAATGGATTATCATCTGCTGTGTATCTGTAAATGGTGTTCACAGGATCTTTTACATCCCACATCCATGATTCATTCATTTTCCAGAACCGCTTATCCAGGTACAGGATTGCAGGTGTGCTGGAGCCTATTACGGCTGTCATTGGGTGTGAGGCACAGTACACCCTGGACAGGTGGCCAGACTGTCACAGGGCTGGCACATAGAGACGGACAGCAAGTCACACCTACAGGCAATTTAGAGTCACCAATAACCTAACATGCATGTTTTTGGACTGTGGGAGGAAGCTAAATGACTTGCAGAACTTGACACAGGGAGAGCATCCAAACTCCACACAGAACCGCCCCAACATACCGGTGGATTCCAACTTGGAACCATCTTGCTGTGAGGCAACAGTGCTAACACATGCCGCATGAGTAAATCTTTTAGTCAGTCTTTATCTCTTTACTGTAGCATGTGAATATGCATTTTATATGCATAAAAGAGTGAATCCCCCCCCCCCCCCATGAATTCGCCATCTACATCAACTAAGAGATGTATCTTTTTTTGTTGATGTTCACCTTTTGGTTCACGGTCTGCTGGTTGTTCTCCATCCTCTGATTCTCATCCTGGAGCTGCTGGACTTCAGCTTGATTGTCTTCAGTCTGGGATAAAAGATGAGAGACATGTTTTATTATTAAGGCTTATTTAAGTAAGTAAACTACAACATAGCGAGAGTGATGAAGAAACAATAAAGAATGTAAAAAGGCTGATTTCTGTGGGTTTTATTGTTAGTTTTGGGTCTTGGTATGAAACAGGACTCTGTTCTGGTCTCAGTCTGAACTTCAACTTGACTGGGTTTTGGATGCTACTTGGCATCAACTAACATTAACAGGTAATATCACTCTTTTTGTGGTGGCACAATGACGAGTGCAAGCAGCACCATAAATGTTTGGCATTTTCCTGATCTTGAAATTCGCTTTGTCCTTCGGCAGTGGTGTAGTGTAGGGTATACACAGGTATTTGGGGTATACACACCTATCAGCCATAAATCCACTGGAATACGTAAGAGAATAAACCCACCTCCTCCTTTGTAACTTACCATCTTCCTTATAGTATACCCACCTCATCAACTAAACCACTGTCCTTCGAGGTCTGAGCTTCCTTCTCAGCTTCCTCCTCGCTCTGCTGCTGCTGGAGATGTTGCTTAGGTTTCAGCTTCTTTAACTGAGAGAGAGATGAACAGAGACAGGATGCAAGTCAGGATTTTATTACGGCGTGTGAATTAAGACACAGCAAAAAATGCACAACAAAAATGAAGTACACATCAAAAAGTAGAAAAAGCACAGCTATTTAAGGCGACTGGTTTTCCTATTTCATTGGAAAATACAAACAAGTCTTTCACCAAATTATTTTCAAAGTTAAGTCTTTCAGTTTAATCAGCTCTAAGTCAGCTGTGATTCATCCTGCCTGCAGTAACCCAAATTTCCCTCCTCTACTGTCATGACTTTGACTACATTATCAATTTAAAGCTCTTCTAGTGATCATAAAAGATTATCATTTTCCTGACCTTTAAACTCAGTTTGCCTGACAGTGTGGTGTTTTGTTGTTCAGCAGGGAGCACATGGGGCATCTGGACCTCATCCTTTTTGGTGTGCAGCTCCTCTTCCAGGGTCTTCACTCTATTCTCAGCTTCCTCCCTCCTCTGCTGCTCCTCCTGGAGCTGCTCCGACAGAGGAGAGAGACCAACAGACAAACGATGGAACACTTTTTCAACATTCATTTCTATCCCTATTGTAGTAATAAACTGTCAAAAAAATAACAACATACTGGTTTTGGTGTTATCACCATCCAGATTTTTATATTTTATTTGTCATGCTTTGCTTCACTGTGATTGGCTCTGCTTCTTTCTGAGCTATGATACCAGTGATGTGACTGGCTGAGAGTGCGTTTATTATTCATCACAACCTCCTTCACCCGGCCCTTTGGCATTTTGCACAGCTGCACCTGTATATACAACAACAGCAACAACAAAAAGCGTGTGCATGGAGACAGCTACACAGCTCATGCTCCCACTACGTATCACTTTGCCCTGTGGTTATGCTTGTGTCAACAAAAAAGAGATCTATAAGTCAACCCAAAATCAGTGCATTCTCTTTTTATTTTAGTATTATTTATTATCTATTATTCTATTTCAGTATTATTTCCTTGTGCTTGCCTGGTTATTCAGTCATTACTGTGTATTTTATTGTTGTGTTTTTATGTATAAAGCACTTTGTAATGTTAGTTTTAAGTGCTAAACAAATAAAATTTGTTATAATTTTTCTTTTTGCAATGACCATTTTAAATATGTAAATGAACTCCTCTTGAAGTGGAGAATCTGAAAACAAACAAGCAGATAAAGATAGATAAAAATCATTGGTTAGGAGCGTACAAATTATGAACCTCTTTAATCTTGTCATTCAGTTTCTGTTTCAGGTCCTGGACTTGTTTCTCAGCTTGCTCTCTCCGCTGCTGCTCGTTCTCAAGTGTCTGCTTGGTAGTTATCTTCCAGTTAAACTGAGATGAGCAAAACAATAAGACATGTTTCTGGAAGTCAAATGAGTGAAGACAACACATAGTGACATTTATAAAAACACTAGGACCATGTTCAAAATATAATTATATGCTGGAACCAGACATTCATTTAAATTATAAATCAACAGTTTTCTTATTTGAAGTTTAACTATAAAACAGTCTTTGGTAACAGATCTTAAATACTCAATGCGGCATCCTGATACACAAAATAATGGTTATATTGAAATAATAGAATTACTTGGCTATGTTGATTTTTACTTTCTACAGGACACAGGTGTGTATTATTGCATTTAAAATCTATACCTTAAATACTTACCAAAGACACAGACTGGGCAGCTTTGTTTTCCTCCAACTGGTGTGAAGGAGAAAGAGGTAAAGAGAGACATGTTCTGTTATTAAGGCTTGTCAGTAAATAAACAACACACTGAGACATAAATCAGAATCAAACTTGAGAAATGGATCCTATTTTCTTGTAGCAAATCACTTTAAAGGGTCCAACTTGGTTTCTAAGAACTTTACACATTTCCGAAACATGGAAGACAAGGATGTTAAAGAGAAGGTGAGAGATTAATTTAAAGTGACAAACCTCCCTGGTCTTGGTCTCCAGTTCCTCCTTCAGCCTCTGCAGTTGTTGCTGGACTTCAGCTAGTTTACTTTCAAACTGGGAGCAGGAAGAGAATCATGAATATTTAGTATAGTATAGTGTATTTATACTACAAGAAAAGTAAAGTAAAGTGATGAACAGGAATTCATCAGCATTCTTTTTAAATGTGGCATTTAGTTTGGTTACGATGTGCAAAATGACTTCAATCAATGTAGTCTCAGTCTGGACTTGGTCAGATTCTCTCTTTGAATGACTTTATTTTGCAAAATCATCTCTACGATCTACTGTACGTTTGATCGTGTCTACAGTATAGATGACATAAAGAATGTGACTTCAAACTGAAATCAGTGTACAAGATGAACCTCAGTCTTCTTGGTGTGCAGCTCCTCTTTCAGGGTCTGAACTTCCCTCTCTGCCTCCTCCTTCCTCTGCTGCTCCTCCTGAATGTCAGAGAGATGAGAGACGAACAGACACATGATGTGATTTTTATCAGGGCAGGTTAATAAAGATACACAATGAGACACATATAAAAAAGCTTACCTCAAGTCTGATTGGTATCAAAGATACTTTTGGAGGGGACTGTAAATGTATGTATGTAAACTTTTAACAGAATTATTCAGAAGTTGTCATTGAGTTTGTCCCATTTTGGTTTATATTGGTTTCAGTAAAGCGTTCCTCCCATTTCAAGTCCCAGTTTTATATTCAGCTGCCATTTCAAGACACCAAAGGTTTGTCACTGTCAGATGAAAACTTTTGAGAATTACAAATTCTCCAGGTGAAAACATTTGGGGCTCTAGTTTTGCAGACCGGGCGAGGCGGGGGCGCAGCGCACCTGCGCTTTGCCAACTGGGTGTGGCCAGGCGGATTTTGTAAGTTTGGCACACTGTGCGCCTGGCGCAGCTACTCCTCTTTCCCACCTCCGTCCCTCCTACCGGCGCAAGTCGGAAAGAGGGAGGAGAGAAGGCGGGGAGTGGGTTTTACACACATCACACCAATCAAATGAGCCCCTCTCCTCGCCCTTAAATGTGCCACGTGAAGGCGTAATGAGAGTTTACTCAATTCGCCATGGCAGAAGAGAGCAGCAGCGTCAGACGGCCAAACTTCTCCCAGGAGGAAACTGATGTTTTGGTCCGGGAGGTCCAAGCTCGTAGTGTCCAAATATACGGAACTGCGAGCAGACCTCCACGGGCTGATGATGCAAAGGTAGCCTGGGAGGAGGTCATCACAACTGTAAATCAATGATGCGTTTCTCTCGTGCGCGCACGCTCTCTCTTTCTCTCTCGCAGTCTCACTCTGTTTCTTTTCTTTTGACTTTTCTAAGATGACAGATGCTGAATATATACTCCCTATCTGATGCTGTGGCTGTTTGTGGTTGGCTGAGAGGGATGTGAACTCATTAGTTTGCAGCTGTGTTAACCAAGGTTGTGTTTCCATTACACGTGCCAAACGTGCCAAACGGTGCCAATCCCCTTTGATCTGACGTCAGATGTGACGGAACAGTCGATATAGAGATACATTTATGTGCTGATTGCAGATAGTTGCATTGAATAGTGGTTTTGTGGGTATTTATTGCATCGTTAATGTGCCTGATATTCTGGAAACCTGTCTGTGAGGTTTTGGTGACGTGTGCGCACTGTCCGCCAGTCAGCCAAACTTCCCCTACACTGGCTGAGCTTTCCCTGCGCGGACAGTAGACCTGGTTTCAGCTGACGAGCTTTTAACGCACCTTCGGCAAAGCCTTTTGGCACAAAACTGTCACTGCGACCCATCTCAGCGCACCTCGGTCTGCCAAACTACCAAACTGAACGTGCTTCGGGTTGCGCTGCTTGAAACTAGCTCTGTACGGTGTTCGCCACCCTGCGCTGCGCCGGGAAACTAGAGCCCTTGGTCTTACTCTGTGTTTTCCCTTTAGATTCTTTTAGTCCCTTGTCGTCTTGATTCTTTTGGAAGCACAGATCCCGTTTTTTGATGTAAATGTTTCTTTCCTTCTTGTTTGACACAAATTTTACTTTTGCTGCTCTTGTTTTTTCCTCCTTTACTGAAAGTAATGTTCTTTATCTTTACTTACGTGTTTGCTCTCTTCCTTCCCTTTTTCCTTTAAAGCCTCTATTTCTTCCTCACTGTGGCCTCTCGTGGTCTCTGTGTAAAAACAACACAGGCAGGACACTTATATCACAAGACATTTTCTTCTTCCTTATTTACTTCCATTTTGGGGAAACACAGTGTAGAATCATTTGAGTCTCAAATGATGTATTAAATAGGTATTAAAAATAAAACACCTGACAAGCTGACTTATTGGAAATAAATGTGGATATACAATCACATTTCTCTCTCATTCCATGATCCAAAGTGGTAGTATTTTGATAAGGAAGGGAGATTTCATGTACACAGTTGCATCTTTAATATCACTTGACAGTCATGAAGCACTGCTAGTTTGTGACTTACTGATTATGTTTTGTCTCCATTTCCACACAACAAAGAGAAGCAACACAATAATCAGGACACACACAGCTAAACTAACAGCCAAGCCAGTTGTGGCAGAGGAGTGAGTGGACTGGACCTGAAAGAAATCATCTGAAATAATAAAAGAAATTATTATGTAATTTATATAAAACTGGACCACTGCTATGTGAAACTAATACAGTGATTTCATCATACAGTTTAAAAATCATGTTAACCTGGAACCTGGATGTGTGTCTCTGTGGTCTGGTTGATGTTCCTCTGTTGGACTCTACAGGTGAAGCTGTTACTGTGTCTCTTCTCCACAGTCACTCTGCTGCTGACAGTATAGAGGTCATCAGGACCTCTGACTGTCTCTGTAGGTCCAGCAGAGAGGAGCTTTCCCTCACCGTCCAGCCACAGCACCTCAGGCTCTGGATGCCAGCCTGCAGACTCACACTGTAACACCACTCCACTGCTGGCTTTATCAATCCCTGCTAAAG
Source organism: Epinephelus malabaricus (assembly GCA_037127435.1). Classification (NCBI taxonomy): domain Eukaryota; kingdom Metazoa; phylum Chordata; class Actinopteri; order Perciformes; family Serranidae; genus Epinephelus; species Epinephelus malabaricus. The sequence continues at coordinate 13,901 of JANUFT010000281.1, forward strand.
TTATGCATGGTGAGGACACAGCACCTGATGATGAGCGAAAGGAAAAATGCATAACAATGCAATTATTGGAAGTGACAGCTAATACATACAAGTCCTGAATTCTGAGCTGTAAATGGCTTTTGTGTCAACAGAGTGTCTTCTAAATAACCTCCCTACTTTTAGTATTTCAGATATGTTCATCTTTTTTCTGGAGGTAGAGACACTGAGCTAAACATGCACCATGAACACATACATTATGAACTTACCAACAACTAGTTGAACAAAAGTTTGTCTTTCCCCTTCTGGAATAAAACATCTGTATGTTCCGCGATCAGAGAGTTTGACTTTGGACAGTCTCAGTGAAATGTTTCCAAACTTCAGCTCATCGACGAACAGTGATGTTCTTCCCTCAAAGGACTTGTGTTTTTTACCCACAAGTTCCTGTTGAGAACGCCACACGTAGACAAATCTGGGGTTCAGGTCAGGTCTCGTCCACTCCAACGTCAAGCCAGCAACATCTTCTGCAGGCTCCAGACGACATGGCAAAATGATGTCATCACCCAGTGTTGCTACTATTGGCTGAGAGGAGCCAATCAGCTGAGACTGACCTGGAAGACAAATGTATGTTTTAATGTTCACAGAGGAAGTACATTTGCTCAACTCTGTAAGGCTTCATCCACTCCTATAAGACACAGCATTAGTAACACAGAATATTGTCTTCACACAGCAGTGACGTCTGTATTAAAACATAACTGGGACTCTTTCTTGTCAACACTTTAGCCTTCATTGATTGAAGGCAGACAGGAAACATGCAGTTCTGGTGGTCACCCCATAGTTTTGACTTATCAGTGACATAATAGTGACCTATGAGGATGTATCTGTGTGTGAGTTACCTCTACAGGAGTGTGTTAGGAGGAGATGGAAAACCAGAACACTGAGAGGTCTGAGATGAGATTTAAGGGGCCTTTTGTCTGCGTGGAAGAGCATCATGGAGTGCTGAAAATGAACTGAAAACAGTGACGACGGTGTTAAGTTACAGGGGAAAAGGCTTTTCAGTGGTTCTCCATGTTAAAAATTTTACTTTAAGAATTATATTATTCATCTAAAAATTATTTTATTATTATTAATTAATTAATACATTTTAAAACATGCCATCATGTCTGTATATGTCCTGTTCACCTTTCCTTCTTTCTCTGTGGTGACAACTCTTTTACAAATATTGACAGAGCCATGACATCATACTTTCACTTCTGGTGTATGTTTTTTTCTCCTCTGTGAGTCTGTCTGAACTTCTTTCAATAAAACTCACATTTTACCACACATGTCACGTTTGTAGCTTAACACATTTAAACATCCCACAGTGAATTAAAAGGTGTTTTGAAGCTTGAAGCTTGTTTAATCATTTTGTTACACTTCAGCCTTTTCTATGTTACAAAGTCCAGGGTGTTCGGTACATTCATCACAGCACAGACTCTCTGTCACAGTTTGGTGTTAAAACAAACAGGTGTCTTGATTAGAAAAGACACTTTTTTCAGAAAGTTTCTGATTTTTCTAGATTAAATGTGAGACAAAGACCACATACCTGCTGAATGTTTTGCGTCTCAGTCAGCTCACCTGACAACGTGGCTAAAGTCTGTAAATCATTAATAAGCTCCCGACCCTTTACTTACTTTGTTTTATCAGTGCTCAGTGCAGTTATAAAGGCTTGATAAATGTAAGTGTAAATGTGTCTCACTGTTGCAACATTCATCAGCAACAAACTCAACATTCAGGCCATATTAATACACAGGCCTTCTGGTTCAACAGTTTAAAATGAATGATGATAATAACGATAAGAAGAAGAAGAGGAGAAGAAGATAAAATGCACTGTCAGAATCAAACCGGACACGACTGGATGATGACACACAGATGAATAAAAAAACTGAAGTTGGAAATTAAAAAATTAGAAAAATTAAGGGAACACGTAAATCACACGTCAGATCTTAATGAGTAAATAATTCAAGTGTAAAATCTTTGCTGATGTACATTGTCTAATTTGTTGACAACAAAATGACGTAACAGCGGTCAGTGGAAACCAAAGTCATCAACCCACTGGGGTTGGGGGCTGGATTCAAAAACACACCGAAAATCAAACCACAAAAAAATAAATCACAGGCTGATTCAACGTGTGTGAATTTTATCACATCAACTCATCATGTGACTCAGTAGTGTGTACAGCCCCCACCTGCCAGTAGACAATCTCAACAACGGCATATTCCTGATGAGTCGTTGGATGGGGTCCTGGGGGATCTCCTCCCAGACCTGGATCACAGCATCAGTGAGCTCATGGACAGTCTGTGGTGGTACTTGGTGGCGTCTCATGCACCGATACATAACGTCCCATAGGCAGTGATGGCCAAATGAAGCCTCATGAGCCACTTTCTTTATTTTCTGACCCACCAGATGGCACTCCTGGTTTAAGGATAAAGGCTGAAGGACTGGCAATGAAATGTGCTTTCAAACCAGGGGCCTCTGCACAAGGAGGAACCCAGGGCCCTCTGCACAAGGAGGAACCCAGGGCCCTCTGCACCAGGAGGAACCCAGGGCCCACTGCACCAGCAGGAACCCAGGGCCCACTGCACCAGGAGGAACCCAGGGCCCATTGCACCAGGAGGAACCCAGGGCCCACTGCACCAGGAGGAACCCAGGGCCCACAGCACCAGGAGGAACCCAAGGCCCACAGCACCAGGAGGAAGCCAGGGCCCACTGCACCAGGAGGAACCCAGGGCCCACTGCACCAGGAGGAACCCAGGACCCTCTGCACCAGCAGGAACCCAGGGCCCACTGCACCAGCAGGAACCCAGGGCCCACTGCACCAGGAGGAACCCAGGGCCCACAGCACCAGGAGGAACCCAAGGCCCACAGCACCAGGAGGAAGCCAGGGCCCACTGCACCAGGAGGAAGCCAGGGCCCACTGCACCAGGAGGAAGCCAGGGCCCACTGCACCAGGAGGAACCCAGGGCCCACTGCACCAGGAGGAACCCAGGACCCTCTGCACCAGCAGGAACCCAGGGCCCACAGCACCAGGAGGAACCCAGGGCCCACAGCACCAAGAGGAACCCAGGGCCCACAGCACCAGGAGGAAGCCAGGGCCCACTGCACAAGGAGGAACCCAGGGCCCACTGCACAAGGAGGAACCCAGGGCCCACTGCACAAGGAGGAACCCAGGGCCCACTGCACAAGGAGGAACCCAGGGCCCACTGCACCAGGAGGAACCCAGGGCCCACAGCACCAGGAGGAACCCAGGGCCCACTGCACAAGGAGGAACCCAGGGCCCACTGCACCAGGAGGAACCCAGGGCCCACTGCACAAGGAGGAACCCAGGGCCCACTGGGCCAGGAGGAACCCAGGGCCCACTGCACAAGGAGGAACCCAGGGCCCTCTGCACCAGGAGGAACCCAGGGCCCTCTGCACCAGGAGGAACCCAGGGCCCTCTGCACCAGGAGGAACCCAGGGCCCTCTGCACCAGCAGGATCCCAGGTCCCACTGCACCAGCAGGATCCCAGGGCCCACTGCACCAGCAGGAACCCAGGGCCCACTGCACCAGGAGGAACCCAGGGCCCTCTGCACCAGCAGGAACCCAGGGCCCACTGCACCAGGAGGAACCCAGGGCCCACAGCACCAGGAGGAACCCAGGGCCCATTGCACCAGGAGAAACCCAGGGCCCACTGCACCAGGAGGAACCCAGGGCCCACTGCACAAGGAGGAACCCAGGGCCCACTGCACAAGGAGGAACCCAGGGCCCACTGGGCCAGGAGGAACCCAGGGCCCACTGCACAAGGAGGAACCCAGGGCCCTCTGCACCAGGAGGAACCCAGGGCCCACTGCACCAGCAGGAACCCAGGGCCCACTGGGCCAGGAGGAACCCAGGGCCCACAGCACCAGGAGGAACCCAGGGCCCACAGCACCAGGAGGAACCCAGGGCCCACTGCACCAGGAGGAACCCAGGGCCCTCTGCACCAGGAGGAACCCAGGGCCCTCTGCACCAGCAGGAACCCAGGGCCCACAGAACCAGGAGGAACCCAGGGCCCACAACACCAGGAGAAACCCAGGGCCCACAGCACCAGGAGGAACCCAGGGCCCACTGCACCAGGAGGAACCCAGGGCCCACTGCACAAGGAGGAACCCAGGGCCCACTGCACAAGGAGGAACCCAGGGCCCACTGCACAAGGAGGAACCCAGGGCCCACTGGGCCAGGAGGAACCCAGGGCCCACTGGGCCAGCATAAGGTCTTAGTTTTAATTAACTTTTTATTAACTTTCCTAAGCTGTGAAGTGACTCGCGTCTCAGCTGAAATGTCTTGGAGTTGCAGAGCAGTTTGAACCTGTCAGCAGCTGCTGATGGAGCTCACATGATGTTTTGGAAATGTTTTATTAAACATATAATAATAGTTATCTAAAAACACGACTTTGGGGCATTTTTTAAAGCATTGGGTTTTTTTATCTGGTCACCACGATTTCTATACTTGAATCTTTCTTCAACATATAATTCATTGATATTCATTGAGATCTATGACCAGCTGTTGTTGACTCAATTTCGAACAGTGATTAATGTTCACAACCAGCAGCTACAGTCTTAAACAGTTTTACATTTAAACCAGCTATGTACCTGAGCCAACCAGAGTGGCAGATGGCCGACCCTCTTGTACTTAAAACTCTAGACTGACAAACTGTATGTTGACCCAATGTGACTCTGGCTCCACTTTTTGCATCAACCTCCGAAATAAACTGAACAGGAAGAGGAAGTTGTCGCCTACGTACTTGAGCTGTATTTCACTCTGATGCTCAGTCAGTCCGCAGCAAGACACCATGGAGGTCACAGCTCTCTGCTTCAGACTGTGTGAGTACTGAGTCTCAGGTTTTCTTATTTCTTTTACTAAGTTTTCCATCCTGTATATCAAACTATCTATGTCTGATATTTAACTTAGCTCCTTTCTTTATCCAGTGATGCTTGAATTCACTCTGCTCAACAGTTACACTCAGAAAAGTGGTGAGTGACAAAAACATTGTAAAAAACTCTTATTTTTTCATCATTCTTTCCATTTAAAGAACCTTCAGTGACGCTACAATTTCTGTCTTGGTTTCAGATGCAGCTTTTCTTCGTATCACTCCAGACAGACTGCAACACTTTAAATATGAGCCTGTGTCTTTTCACTGTGAGGGGCCTGATGGCTCGACTAAAGTGAGAGTGATCAGGAATAATGTGGAATCTGATCCAGTATGTGGCACTGAGAGGATACCAACAGGGTCCTCCTGCACCACTGAGGAAGTCTATCCATCAGACAGTGCAGAATACTGGTGTGAGGCTGAAGGAGGAGAGAGAAGCAACAGTGTCAACATCTCTGTCACTGGTAAGGAAAAGATTTTGATTTATTTTCTGGAATAAAATGAAAATATGTTGAACCCAGAGGAGAGATTGATATCACCAAGTCCCACAAAGTCAGCAAATATAGTATTTCATCAAATTCAGAAACTAACCTATAAAACCTTTGTTGTTCAGCTGGTTCAGTGATCCTGGAGAGTCCTGTCCTCCCTGTGGAAGAAGGCAACAACTTGACTCTGACCTGCAGAAACAAGACGACTTCCTCCAACACCTCAGCTGACTTCTATAAAGATGGCCTTCTCACACAGAAAAAGGTTCAAAACCACAGACAGCCTTTTGAAGAGCTGAAAGGTTTCTCAGTATATGTAGTTCTGTGTTTTATTTTAGACTCGGCAGCTGCTGGTGATGATTTCAGCTTCTTAGACACAAACCATACAAGAAGATATAAATGCGTCTGTAGAGGATGCGGTCAGGAGGCTATCTATCTATCTATCTATCTATCTATCTATCTATCTATACATACATGCAGACATACATAAAACAACAGAGTGGGATAGTTAACAGTAATACAGTAGTGTTATGGAGCAGAGTGCAGAGGGTTCTGGTATAAATATGGAATTATAAGGTATGCAGTGATGCTCATATATTAATAGTAGGGTTGCAATGATGAAAGATTTTCATGGTGCAGTAACCAGATTAGAAAATATTGTGGTTTGGCACCATCACAGTATGTCTGAAAGATTACTTCTAAGAGTCATAATGACCCTTAAAGGAAAGGAAAGGTTGAACAATGTAATGTGTTATTACAATAATTGACACTGAAAACATTTTTTTCCTCACCCTCTATAAATATATTCAAAGCCCGGCTAAAAACCCATCTCTTTGCCTTAGCTTTTGGTGATTCATCATGAGAGCATATTGTTTGATATTCATCTTTTTCATTGAATTTGCTCACGGCAAACTCTACTGTCTTGGTTGATTATTTTTCTTGTGCATAATTGTATCCATTGTAAAGCAACGATTGCTGTTTTTAAATGTGCTCTATAAATAAAGTTGACTTGACTTGACTTGACATTACACATTTTCCAAAACAGCCCTGTATTAGGTAAAGCTGCCTTTGGAAACAAGGAAGACAAGGATGTTTAAGAGAAGGTGAGAGATTCATTTAGAGGGACGAACCTCCCTGTTCTTGGTCTGCAGCTCTTCCTTCAGGCTCTGCAGTTGTTGCTGGACTTCAGCTAGTTTACTTTCAAACTGGGAGGAGACAGAAGATGAAGGGAAATAAATCAGAATCAAAATCAGAATTTCCTTTATTGTCATTGTCACAGATGTCACAATGAAATTGGTTCGGCAATCTATCCTCAGTGCATTTAAAAAACGAGGTCTAAGAATACACATATACTCATACACCCGCACACCCACACATCTTAGTAGACCTATAGACCGCCATAAGACATAAAAATAAATTACCACACACACACACACACACACACAATCTCACACGCGCGCACACACACACACACACACACACAGTCCATTGCACATGTTAAGTGCTTTTGGACCGGTTTGTCCGGCTCTCCAAAACCCTGTTTGAAGAGGCCATGGCCTGGGTGGGATGGGTCGGACAGGATCTTCCCTGTTTAGCCCCCGCATGGTTGCAATGTCCTCCAGGGAGGGCAGGGGGCAGCCCCTTGCAGGGCTTTCCTGTCTTTAGCCGTGTAACTGGCATATCACACTGTGATGCAGTATGTCAGCACGCTTTCAATAGTGGAGCAATAGAAAGTCCGTCGCAGATGTGCATCCAGGTCACATTTTTTTAAAAGTCTTAGAAAGTGCAGCCTCTGCTGGGCCTTGCCTACCACTGCTGACGTGTCGGTGGACCATGTTAAATTGTCAGCCACATGCACCCCAAGAAACCTAATGAGGGGAACGAGGAGGAGACTCTCTCCAAACAAACACAACTCTACTTGTAGTGGGGCGGGTTCAGCTCTTTTCCTCCTCCAGTCCATCACCATCTCCTTGGTTTTACTGTCATTCAGCAGGAGGTTATTTGCTGAACACCAGGCTGCGAGCCTTCGGACCTCCTCCCTGTACGCTGTTTCATTCGCACCGGAGATGAGACCGACCACTGTGGTATCGTCTGCAAATTTGACGATGATGTTTGATTGGTGGGAAGGAGCACAGTCATGTGTGTACAAAGCATACAGGAAGGGGCTTTTAACACACAGCCCTGAGGGGAACCGGTGGATGTAAAGGACCCAACTCTAACTGGCCTCTAGTTTCCCGGCATAGCGCAGGGTGGCAAACCCCGCACAGAGCTAGTTTCGAGCAGCGCAACCCGAGGCACACTCAGTTTGGTAGTTTGGCAGACCGAGGTGCGCTGAGATGGGTGTGGCGGCGCAGCAGGGGGAGGTGTCGACAGATCCAGCTTGGCGCAGTGACAGTTTCGTGCCAAAAGGCTTCGCCAAAGGTGCGCTAAAAGCTCGCAGCCGGTGTAGCGGAAGTTTGGCTGACCGGTGGACAGTGCGCACACATCACCAAAACCTCACAGGCAGGTTTCCAGGATATCAGGCACATTAACGATGCAATAAATACCCACAAAAACCACTATTCAATACAACTATCTGCAATCAGCACATAAATGCATCTCTATATCGACTGTCCCGTCATATCTGATGTCACATCAAAGGGGATTGGCACCGTTTGGCACGTTTGGCACGTTTGGCACGCATAATGGAAACCCAACCTGATTTGATTGACACAGCTGCAAACTAATGAGTTCACATCCCTCTCAGCCAACCACAAACAGCCACAGCATCAGATAGGGAGTATATATTCAGCATCTGTCGTCTTAGAAAAGTCAAAAGAAAAGAAACAGAGTGAGACTGCGAGAGAGAAAGAGAGAGCGCGCACGAGAGAAACGCTGTCAACAAATTGTAAGTTATGTTCGGTGTCTTACGGGTTTACGTGCTTCATGTGATTGCCTATACAAATGTTAAAATGTTCTTGCTTAATGTGATCTGCAAAGATGGAGTACATTATTGCGAGGAGGAGGAGGAGGAGGAGGAGGAGGAGGACTTACACAGAGAGAGGCCGAACTGCATGTGCCAAAACAGCAGGAAGAGCATCAGGGTGCATGGGAGGGGAGAGACCTGGCTGCACAAGCTCTGTCCTTAAATGTGAGTATTTCCCTGTACATCCATTCACACATTTATGGTGTAAATTTACTCAATCACATTAAATATAGGCTACAACAAATCACCCAAAACAAATTATTTCAACGTTCAATTTATTTGATTTATTGATCCCAACGCAGGCTGGCGTCTATCGAGGCCAGCGGGGTAGCCTGTCACTCACGCCCTGGAGCCAGTCTTCCACTCCTTGGAGCTGGGCCTCTAACCCCTGGACCCGGGAGGTGAGAGAGGCCAGCTCCCTCTCCAGCATCCTGAACCCCCCCGCCTGAAGGTCCAGGAAGGGCTGGTTCCGTGGCTGCACCCGGGCCCGTCTGGTCTGGCTGTGTCTGACGCTGCTGCTCTCTTCTGCCATGGCGAATTGAGTAAACTCTCATTATGCCTTCGCGCAGCGCATTTAAGGGCGAGGAGAGGGGCTCATTTGATTGGTGTGATGTGAATCGGCTGTGTAAAACCCACTCCACGTCTTCTCTCCTCCCTCTTTCCAACTTGTACAGGTAGGAGGGACGGAGGTGGGAAAGAGGAGTAGCTGCGCCAGCGCGCACGGTGTGCCAAACTTGCAAAATCTGCCTGGCCACACCCAGTTGGCGAAGCGCAGGTCTGCGAAACTAGAGGCCACTGTCTTTGGGCGGTCCATCAGGAAGCTGTTAATCCAATCACAGAAAATAAAGACAGTGGTTCATGAGGCCTCATTTGGCCATCGCTACCTATTGAATGAGGCCTCATGAACCACTGTCTTTATTTTCTGAAGAAACTAGATGGCACTGTCTGTTCAACAAAGGTTTGAAAGCACATTTCATTGCCAGTCCCTCAGCCTTTATCTGTAAACCAAGAGCACCATCTGGTGGGGTGAGAAAATAAAGAAAATGGTTCATGAGGCTTCATTTGGCCATCACTACCCATAGGTGCTCAGTTGGATTTAGGTCAGAGGAACGAGAGGGCCAGTCAATGGCATCAATGCCTTCATCATCCAGGAACTGCCTACACACTCTGGACACATGAGGCTGGCCATGGTCCTGCACCAGTGGGAACCCAGGGCACGCTGCACTGGGAGCAACCCAGGGCCTGCTGCACCAGGAGGAACCCAGGGCCCACTGCACCAGGAGCAACGCAGGGCCCACTGCACCAGGAGCAACGCAGGGCCCGCTGCACCAGGAGCAACCCAGGGCCCTCTGCACCAGGAGCAACCCATGGCCCGCAGCAGCAGAAGGAATCCAGTGCCTGCTGCACCAGGAGGAGCGGTCACATCTACATCAGTGGCAGGATGCCATTGGCTCTGTCGTGGATTGGAGAAGCTCTTCACGCGGACAAGGATGTCCTTTAAGCCAGCCAAATCCAGATCCCTGGTCATTAGGAAGGGGAAGGTGGATGTCAAATATCGCTTTCAAATGGATAGAGCCCCAATCCCATCAGTGATCGAGAAGCCTGTGAAAAGTCTGGGGAAGATCTTTGATAGGACACTGACAGACACAACAGCAGTCCAGTCCACTCACAAGGAACTCAAGACCTGGCTGGCAGCAGCAGATATGTCGGCTCTCCCAGGGAAGTTCAAGGCATGGATCTATCAGCATGGGATCCTACCTAGACTTCTCTGGCCACTGCTGATTTAAGAAGTCCCAACATCCACCGTAGAAGGGTTCAAGAAAAGCATCAGCCTTTGGAGGTGGCTCAGCCTGCTGAAGAGCCTCAGCAGTATTGCCCTTTACGGGCACACCAACAAGCTCCAGTTTCCCTTCACCAGCCTAACAGAGGAGTTTAAGGTCACCAGCGCCAGGGAGGTGCTACTTTACAGAGACTCAGCGGACACCAAGGTTTCCTCTGCGGGCATTGCTGTGAAGACTGGTCGGAAGTGGCGGTACTGGTTGGAAGTGGCGGGCTCAGGAGACTGTTGAGCGTGCAGAAGCCAGGCTGAGGCACAATGTCCTATGGCGGTCAGACGAGCGGGGCTAGGGACACACGCAAGACCACGCTTTGACAAAGCTCAGGGGAGAGAGAGGAGGCAGCTGATTCAAGGAGAGATCAAGGTGGAGGAGGAGTGCTGCAGCAGGACAGTGGTCATGTGTCAGCAAGGAGCCTGGATGAACTGGGGTCAGGCATTGGCACGAAAGATCAACTGGACAGAGATCTGGAAGTGGGAACCAACAAGACTCCGATTTCTGATCCAGTTGGTGTATGATGTCCTACCAAGCCCATCTAACCTGCACATTTGGGGTCTTGCAGAAACTCCAGCATGCCCACTGTGTCAGGCAAGAGGTTCCCTGGAGTACATATTGAGCTGCTGCCCTAAAGCCCTGGGAGAGGGGAAGTATACATGGCGCCACTACCAGGTCTTGAAGGCAGTAGCTGATGCCATCTGCACAGGCATCTAGCAGGCCAAACACCAGCTTCCAGCAAGGCGCAGCTTTGCCTTTGTCCGGGCAGGAGAGTGGCCTTCAGACCAGCTGAAGACCGCAACAGGCTTACTAGTCTCGGCTCGTGACTGGCAGCTGCAGGTGGACCTGGGGAGACAGTTGAAATTTCCAGAGCACATTGCCACAACAACACTCAGGCCAGACTTGGTTTTAACATCTGACTCATCCAAGCAAGTAGTGTTTCTGGAACTCACAGTCCCCTTGGAAGACCAAATTAAGGAGGCCCATGAGCAGAAGAAGGAAAAATACCAGGAGCTTGTGGAGATCTGCAGAGGGAATGGGTGGATGGCCCACTGTGAACCCATTGAGGCGGGCTGCAGGGGATTCCCAGGGCAGTCTCTGCATCGTGCACTCGGCTCCTTGGTGTCAGAGGGTTGCAGGAAAGGAAAGCCACGAAGAACATCAGTAAAGTTGCAGAGCGCACTTCCAGGTGGCTGTGGATCAAAAGGGGGGACCCTTGGTGTGGCATGCTGCTTGGACACAAGCCGGGGGCTGGTCATGCCTGGCTGGGTCGCCCAGGTGAGGGTGTCTGAAGATCAAAGACCCGAAACACCCGAGGACCCTGGGTTCTTCACCGAGGATGTAGCCAAGCTGCCCATCTATGCGGATGGTGTTTCCTATAAACATGAACTTGAATCTTCCTTCAACATATAATTCATTGATATTCATTGAGATCTATGACCAGCTGTTGTTGACTCAATTTAGAACAGTGATTAATGTTCACAACCAGCAGCTACAGTCTTAAACAGTTTTACGTCCCATTTAAACCAGCTTTGTATCTGAGCCAACCAGAGTGACAGATGGTCGACCCTTTTGTACTTAAAACTCTAGACTGACAAACTGTATGTTGACCCAATGTGACTCTGGCTCCACTTTTTGCATCAACCTCCAAAATAAACTGAACAGGAAGAGGAAGTTGTCGCCTACGTACTTGAGCTGTATTTCAGTCCGATGCTCAGTCAGTCCGCAGCAAGACACCATGGAGGTCACAGCTCTCTGCTTCAGACTGTGTGAGTACTGAGTCTCAGGTTTTCTTATTTCTTTTACTAAGTTTTCCATCCTGTATATCAAACTATCAATGTCTGATATTTAACTTAGCTCCTTTGTTTATCCAGTGATGCTTGAATTCACTCTGCTCAACAGTTACACTCAGAAAAGTGGTGAGTGACAAAAACAAAATTCTAAAAACCCCTGAGCATTTTGTTCATCATGCTTTCTATTTAAAGAAGTCAGAAGGTTGAATACTGACCTCTTATTTTGTTCAGTTTAACATGAATGCACACTTTGCCAGTGAACACCAGAACGTATCTTGCAAAAGCCCAAATTTAATCTGTCACAGTAATTTTGGCAATTCTGTTTTAACATAAACATCATATTTATCCAGTTCTGAATGTTTCCTCAGTGACACTACAATTTCTGTCTCGGTTTCAGATGCAGCTTTTCTTCGTATCACTCCAGACAGACTGCAGCACTTTAAATATGAGCCTGTGTCTTTTCACTGTGAGGGGCCTGATGGCTTGACTAAATTGAGAATGATCAAGAACACTGAGGAGTTTGATCCAGCATGTCATATTACGCAGTCAGGGTCCTCCTGCACTATTAGGAGAGTCTATCCATCAGAGAGTGGAGAATACTGGTGTGAGGCTGAAGGAGGAGAGAGAAGCAACAGTGTCAACATCTCTGTCACTGGTAAGGTTTTGTGAGAAGTATTTGCTTCATATCCATAACATTATTTTCTGAGATGAAATGAAAACATGTTGAGCTCAGAGGAGAGATTGATATCACCAAGTCCCACAAAGTCAACAAACAAGTGTATTTCATCAAATTCAGCTGGTTCAGTGATCCTGGAGAGTCCTGTCCTCCCTGTGGAAGAAGGCAACAACGTGACTCTGACCTGCAGGAAGAAGATGTCTTCTTTACAGCTGACAGCTGGTTTCTATAAAGATGGCGTCCTCATCAGGAGCAGCTCTACAGGAGAGATGACCATCCACAGTGTGTCCAAGTCTGATGAAGGACTCTACAAGTGTAACATCTCTGGAGCTGGAGGATCACCAGAGAGCTGGATGGCTGTCAGAGGTGAGTCACGACACTGTTTAAAATTAAAGCTAAAATTAGAATATTTTTCTGCAGTGCTATTTATTGGTTATATTATATGATCTACTGGTGGTTCTTTAAAGAGCAGAGCACAAACCCAACATATTTTTAATTTGTGCCAGAGTAAAGCTAAATCATGGCGTCACTGACAGCCTGTTACATACTGTTAATACTGTCATGTGTTACAGAAGATATGTTCTCTTGTGTTGAAGCACTTCCCCTCCTCTAAATACCTGTTTTGACTGTTCTAATGGTGGCTCTGCTGCTGCTGCTAGGACTATGTTAGGACTATGGTGTATGCTAATAGCAGCGACTGTCAGACTTTCTCACACACAGAAAGATGTTAAAAACCACAGACTCACTGATGCAGGAACTATTTTTAATGGGCCAGTTGTCAGAGCTCTCGCTGTATGCAGGTCTGTGTTTAGTTTTAGACTCGACAGATGCTGGTGATAATTTGAGAATCTCAGACACAAACATGAGAAAATGTATGTATTTAAAAGAGGTGTGCAGGAGGCCCTTGATATATATATTGATAACTTAAAGTTAAAGGAAAACCTTTGTTGTTCAGCTGGTTCAGTGATCCTGGAGAGTCCTGTCCTCCCTGTGGAAGAAGGCAACAATGTGACTCTGACCTGCAGGAAGAAGATGTCTTCTTTACAGCTGACAGCTGGTTTCTACAAAGATGGCGTCCTCATCAGGAGCAGCTCTACAGGAGAGATGACCATCCACAGTGTGTCCAAGTCTGATGAAGGACTCTACAAGTGTCACATCTCTGGAGCTGGAGAGTCACAAGAGAGCTGGATGGCTGTCAGAGGTGAGATATGACATAGTTAATAATGAAAGTAGCTAAAATTAGATTGTTTATCTGCAGTGTTATGTATTGTTGAGGTTTTATTATATGATCTACTGATGGTTCTTTAAAGAGCAGAACACAAACTCAACATATTTTTCATTTGTCCCAGAGTAATGCTGAAGCAAGCCGTCACAGACAGCCTGTTACATATGAACATACTGTTAATACTGTCATGCTGTTCCAGAGGATATACGCTTTTGTGTTGAAGCACTTCCCCTCCTCTAAATACCTGTTTTGACTGTTCTAATGGTGGCTCTGCTGCTGCTAGGACTATGTTGGGACTATGGTGTATGCTAATAGCAGTGCCTTTCAGACTTTCTCACACACAAAAGATGATTAAAAACCACAGAGGCACTGATGCAGGAACTATTTTTAATGGGCCAGTTGTCAGAGTTCTCAGATTATGATGGTTTTGTGTTTAGTTTAGACTCTCAGACACAAACATGAGAAAATGTACGTATGTAAAAGAGCAGGAGGCTCTGTAAAAACAGCAATGGCTTGCATATATTGATAACTTAAAGTTAATGGAAAACCTTTGTTATTCAGCTGGTTCAGTGATCCTGGAGAGTCCTGTCCTCCCTGTGGAAGAAGGCAACAACGTGACTCTGACCTGCAGGAAGAAGATGTCTTCTTCCTACCTCGCAACTGGTTTCTATAAAGATGGCCTCCTCATCAGGAGCAGCTCTACAGGAGAGATGACCATCCACAGTGTGTCCAAGTCTGATGAAGGACTCTACAAGTGTCACATCTCTGGAGCTGGAGGATCACCAGAGAGCTGGATGGCTGTCAGAGGTGAGACTCTACATTGTTTGAAATACAAATATCTGCAGTGCAAGGATCAGTGTTCAACTTGTGCTCCAGCAGCTCTCAGAGACAACCTGTTACATACTGTTAATACTGTCATGATGTTACAGCAGATATGTTCTCTTGTCTCTGCAGCTCATCACAGCGAGACATATCTCTTCTCAGACCTCTTCATACATGTCGTCCTCCTCTTAAGGACGGTGTTCACCATAGTGATGGTGCCTCTGCTGCTGCTGCTGGTGGGACTGCTGCACTGTGGGAAACTCAGAGTTACAGTTGCACAAACATAACTGATACTCATGTATAAAGGTAACATGTAGTTTGGCCATCAAGGTAATGAAGCAGTGAACCTCCCATCATGCTTTGGGTCTGGAAAACTTGGCAGAAAAAAACAATTTAAAAGCGATCACTGAGATTGTTTTAAATTTTATTTCTATCTGTTTTTACTTTTTTAAGAAGTCATGTTCAGCTGTGAGGTGTCAAACTCCTCTTCATCACATGTTGACACTTGCAGCAGCTGAGAGACTTTCTCACACAGAAAAAGGTTCAAAACCACAGACAGCCTTTTGAAGAGCTGAAAGGTTTCTCAGCATATGTAGTTCTGTGTTTTATTTCAGACTCGACAGATGCTGGTGATGATTTCAGCTTCTTAGACACAAACCATACGAGAAGATATAAATATGTATGTAGATGAGGTGGTCATCTATCTATCTATCCATCCATCCATCCATCCATCCATCCACCCATCCACCCACCCATCCATCCATCCATCCATCCATCCATCCATCCATCCATCCATCCATCCAGACAAGCATAAAACAACACAGTAGGATAGTTAACAGTAATACAGTAGTGTTATGGAGCAGAGTGCAGAGGGTTCTGGTATAAATATGGAATTATAAGGTATGCAGTGATGCTCGTATATTAATAGTAGGGTTGCAATGATAAAAGATTGTCATGGTACAATAACCTGATTAGAAGATACTGCGGTTTCACGTATCACAATATTACAGAAATATTATTTCTAAGAGTCAGAATGACCCTTAAAGGAAAGGAAAGGTTAAACAAATGTTTTATCGCTACAATTGAAACTTGAAACCATTTCTTTATGAAAGTATGTGTAAAAAGACTTCCTTTTAAAAGAACTAAAATTAAGGTGAGATTTTTTTTCACTACAATAGATATTGACACAGAAGTACACGATTTGATAACCATCAATTTTGAAATCATGGTATACCTTAAAGCTGTTACACTGCTGCAACTCTAGCTGATAACCTGGTGATTGGCTGTATCACAGTGTGCAGTTACCTGTAAATTCTCATGATTAAAAAAAAAAAAAAAAAAAAAAAAAAAGATTGTGTGGTCTCAGTTAAGAAAAGTTTAACAAAATAACAGATTTTACAAATCATCAAACAATGTAGAAATATCACTCTGTAAATACAAAATGGTTTCTCTTTTTAAAGTGTAAAGTTGTATCTCACTGACAAAAATAAATAAACATGTTTGGATGTTGATATTTGTGAATATTGTTATAATGTACATCAGCATGAGGACTCTTGGAAATAAAATATCAAACATGTACTTTTGGCTCTTTATCTCTTTATTATGAAAAGATAATGTAAAAAATCCAAAATGAATTACAAATGATGCAAAATGTAGAATGGCAAAACAATATATTCAGTGTGAAGAAGATCCAGAGGTCAGCTGTGACATGACCCTGCTGTAAATGTACATTTGTGTTCCACCTCAAAGAGCAGGAAATCAGTGGAGCTTTTATTGATTGAATCAGATTTTAATATACATTTACTGTGAATATACTGATAAAATTTCTAAAGTTATGTTACCTAACTTTTATATTTTGAGCTTATTTTTCCCGTTTATCTTTATAACAGTTTTATGACATTTCAGAATGATATTTTGTTTTAATAATGACGCACCTACAATAGGTTAGCACTGCCCTCTCCTGGCTCAAATCCTACCTCTCCAATAGACATAAGTTCATCAGCATAAATAACAGCAAATCCCTCACTGCTCCCCTCTCCCAAGGTGTTCCCCAGGGTTCAGTTCTTGGCCCCCTCCTCATCATCCTGTACATTCTCCTCCTTGGTCAAATAATCCAACACCATGGACTCCAGTTTCACTGCTTCACCAATGACATTCAGCTCTGCAACTCCACCAAAGCCATCACTCCTGCCGCTCACTCTACCCTCACCAACTGCATCACTGAAATAACATCCTGGCTGCAAACCAATTTTCCTTAAACTGTGACAATCAGAAATCATCATCATCATCAGTCCCAAATCTCTTATCAGACCGACCCATAACTTCCCCCTCTACACTGATGGCTCCACTGTGCTCTCCTCCCCCCATGTCTGTAACCTTGGTGTCATCTTTGATCAAACCCTCTCTTTTGACCAATACATCAAACACATCACCAAAACATCCCTCTTCCATCTCAGAAATATTTCCCGTCTCCATCCACCACTCTCATTTTCAGCTGCAGAGACTCTCATTCACACATTCATCACTTCCAGACTGGACTACTGCAACAGTCTCCTCTTCGGTTCATCATCCAAAGCACTTAAGAAACTACAATATATCCACAACTCTGCTGCTCATGTTATCACACACTCCCGTCCTTTAAAGCTTCCACTGGTGCCCCGTCCCCCAGTGTATCCACTTCAAACTCCTCATCATCACCTATAAAGCCCTCAACAATCTGGCTCCCCCCGATCCTTCTGAGCTCTTCCACCGGCACACTCCCTCCTACTGCCTCAGGTCTGCTGACAGCAACCAAACACTGCACCTGGGGGGCAGGGCTTTCTCCATTGCTGCCCCCACCCTCTGGAAATCAGTCCCCAAAGACATCAGAGACTCCCCCCTTACTCTCCACCTTCAAGAAATCCTTCAAAAGGGAAGTGTTCAATGCACCACAAAAACAAAAAAGTGAAAATGTTGGACGTCATATTCACAGGATAGGTGTGACTCATTTGGTTGATTCCAAATCAGATGACAAAGATACATTTTTCAGTGTCTTCAGATAAAACTTGGAAGATGACTTGGAATTTTAAAGTTTCCTGGATTATACAGCAGCAGTATCTGGTGTTTTCAACATCCTGGCCATTTCCTGTTAGTAACAGAGAAAAGGAAAGTTGTGTCTATGTTGTTGTACAATAGGTACAAGATAGAGAGAGAAAATAACACTGTATAACAGCTGAGTTAATGACTGCAATTTATGGCCAAACGTATGTGGACAACAGAACAGAGTGTGTGGACACAGGGCAGAGTCCTGCACTTTTTGTGGGTACCCGTCGGGTAACACAAACACAAAATTTTGCGGGTTTTAGATAAACACATCAAACTCATCTTTTTAGTTAGTTCAGTAAACTACAGATAACTATTTTGGTCATTATTTACTCTCTGAGGATCACTTCCGCTATTTTGCAACAGTCATTGGTTCAGCTGTTTACACGCGTTTCACCATCTAATAACACAATTTGTGATTGGACGAGAGAATCAACATGGCTGCCACCATCTAACAAGCGCTGCTTCCAAAACTGTAAATAATTATTTAGGTATTTGAGAAATAAGTGGATAAAACGTACAACTATCACTTTATAATGTTTCTGAAATGTTTCCCTGATGGATTACTTCTCTCCTCGATGGATTCTAAAAACACGTGACGGCTCGTAACTGCTGAACGTCGCTCTGGACAGAAAGTAAGTCTATTATTACACATGTAAAGTTCCTTTACATAGATTAAAAGTTTTAAAGCATTAAATGTAACAAACGAGTGCTTTTACACTCGTATGGGAGAAGAACGCAGAGGGCTGATGATGGAGCTGAAGTCAGGTTTTTATTGTGAGAGCTGCTTCATTCAGGTCGTTGTTTACCCACTGGCACCTTAACTGTCAGCATGAGAGGTCTTCACAGTTTCAGACCTGGGACCCAAATCATATCTGGTTGAGATTATACTTGTCTTTTTTTCCTGCCTCAGTTCTTAGGTCTGTGTGTAAACTTCTCTTTTATCAATGCAGATTGAAATGATGTGTGTGTACTCAGTATCATCTGTGATCATGTGGAATATCACAGTTAAAATTATTTTCTTCTCCCTGTTGCCCAGTTGGCTGTAAAATATTTCATGAATGTAAACTGTCGACTGATTTTATGTGGGCAGGTCTGTGTAATGTATTAAATGTGAGATGATGTCAGACCTCTCCAGTGTTGTTGTAGACAGTGACCAGCAGTTCTTCTCCAGTGCCCCAGGACTTCTGGCTAAACCACACCAGGTCAGTGGGAGGCTCGTTTCTGCCAGGATGATCTGAAGACCAGATCTGAAAGAAGCAAACATCACAGATTTACCACACAAGTAGTGTTTCACTCACAGCTTTCTCCATGCAGGGTTAGAGGGAGAGTTAAATAAATGACAAAGAACAAAGAAACAAAGAGAAAAAATAAACACAATCATGAAACACTCACAGTCACAGTGTTTCCAGCCTCGAGTATGAATGAGGAGAAAAATTTGTACATCATGGGTTTTCTGTCGTTGACCTGTATGTGTAATTCCCAGCCTTCCATTGATTGGTCCTGACAATGGAACATGGAGCGGGAGAGAAAGGATGAGACAAAGAGATACTAATTCAATTAACATGGGCCATCTTCACAAAACATCTTGAGTCTAACATACAGCAGTTTGTACAGTGTGTGACTCAGTTTGCTTGGAGTCATCTTGGTTTTATTTGGCTGTGGTAGCATCACTATGTAGGTTTGAATGACCCATTGGAATATCCCTGGATACACTTTCCTAATGTACAGCTATGAATCTTACTGCACATGCTCATATAGAACTCACACAGTGTTCATTCACACACAGCATTACCTTATCGGACGTGTTGCTGAGACGAACATAACTGCCCTTCAGGTCGATGTCACTCACAGTGATGTTTCCCATGGCTGAATCCTGACTGACCAGGTGAGTCTGCTGCTGCTGGAGATTACTCTGAGAGCTCTTAAGCACCAGCATTTTCCTTACCTCTAGCTGAGAGAGAGACAACACACACAGATATTTTTATTAACTTCCTCTCGGATTGGATTTCTGCAGCTAACAGATGGATAACGTCGAATAACAGGAACCAAACAGTTGTAATAGTAATCCCTGATTTAAATGTAAGTCTAAAGTCTAAGTCTATCAAGAAGGCCCACCAACGCCTCTACTTCCAGAGGAAGTAGAAGCAGTTTAGACTTGGCAGCTCAGCCATAACATCCTTCTACAGGTGTTTGGCGGAGAGCATCCTTACCTCCTGCATCACAATGAGGTACGGAAACTGTTCTTCACCACCCGCTCTGCAGCGGGTGGTGAAGACTGCCCAGATGATCTCAGACAGTAGCCTACCCACCCTGTCAGACATCTATGCCACCAGGTGCAGGAGGAGAGCCCTCTGCATCATGAAGGACTTCACCCACCCTGCCAATGGACTGTTTGCCCCCCCTCCCCTCGGGAAGATGGCTGCGCAGCATAAAGGCAAGAACCACCCGGCTGAAAAACAGCTTCTCTCCAGAAGCTGTGAGACTCTTGAACTCTTGAACTTTTAATGCTGCTGGTCATTTTTTTATATTTCCTTTACATTTTTTGTTTAATTTATGTTTTAAATTTATTTTCTTTCAACTATGCACTTAATGGGCACGTGCAATTATGGTGCTACATCCTCCCACTACCTCTACACACTTATTTATGTTTTTATTTATTGATATCTATTGCAATGTTATTAGTGTTTTACTGTTTCTTTTATCTTTGTTTCCCTCACCGGGACCTGAGTACAATTTTCGTTGCCT
The DNA here is from genome assembly GCA_037127435.1 of Epinephelus malabaricus. Taxonomy (NCBI): domain Eukaryota; kingdom Metazoa; phylum Chordata; class Actinopteri; order Perciformes; family Serranidae; genus Epinephelus; species Epinephelus malabaricus. The sequence goes on from JANUFT010000281.1 coordinate 34,429, forward strand.
TTATGTACCAACATGTTCAGGTAATAACAATAAAGTTCCTTGAATCCTTGAATCCTAAAACCATGATCATTAATCTGCTGCTGCTTCAACAGCCTCAACTCTACTGGTTTCAGTCCTTCGATTAAATGCTGAACCCACTGCAGGGATCTGCTCTCATTCAGACTTAAAAAATTGTGAGGTCAGCTACTATAGGTGGTGATAGGTCCTGGCTCACAGCATGAAATGTCTTCACAGGTTAAACCTGAGACCCAAATTGTACCTGGCTGAAAATATATTTAGTCTAATCAGGTCTGTTGGATTCTTTTTTTTTTCCTGCCTCAGGTCTTAGATCTGTGTTAACATCTCTTTCATCAAAGTGGATTAAAATGATCTGTGTGTACTTAGTATCAGCTCTGATTATGTGGAATATCGTGATCAAACTCAGTATCTTCTCCCTGTTGTCCAGTTGGCTGTAGAATGTTTCATGAACGTAAAATGTAGAATGTTTCTGTGTGGACAGGTGTGTGTGTGTCCACATACTTTTGGCCATATCTTGTATTTGTTAATGTTTTAAATGTGAGATAATGTCAGACCTCTCCAGTGTTGTTGTAGAGTGTGATCAGCAGTTCTTCTCCAGTGCCCCAGGATTTCTGGTTCTGCCACACCAGGTCAGTGGGAGGCTTGTTTCTGCCAGGACGATCTGAAGACCAGATCTGAAAGAAGCAAACATCACAGATGAGACATTTGTAGAGGAAACACTTCACTAACCACAAGTCAAAATATCTGTTTGGACCATGAGTTAGTTATTAGAGTGAGTAATTACAGTGTCCCAGTATAAAGTAAAGTATATGTTTGAAGCTGTGACAGCCTGCACTGAGTTTCAGTCACAGTTTTCTTCATGCAGAGAGGAAAAAATAAACACAATCATGAAACACTCACAGTGACAGTGTTTCCAGCCTTGAGTATGAATGAGGAGGAAAATTTGTACATGATGGGTTTTCTGTCGTTGACCTGTATGTGTAATTCCCAGTCCTTCAGTTGTTGGTCCTGACAATGGAACATGGAGCAGGAGAGAAAGGATGAGACAAAGAGATACTAATTCAATTAACATGGGCCATCTTCACAAAACATCTTAAGTCTAACATACAGCAGTTTGTACAGTGTGTGACTCAGTTTCCTGGGAGTCATTTTGTTTTATTTGGCTGTGGTAGCATCACTATGTAGGTTTGAATGACCCATTGGAATATCCCTGGATACACTTTCCTAATGTACAGCTATGAATCTTACTGCACATGCTCATATAGAACTCACACAGTGTTCATTCACACACAGCATTACCTTATCGGACGTGTTGCTGAGACGAACATAACTGCCCTTCAGGTCGATGTCACTCACAGTGATGTTTCCCATGGCTGAATCCTGACTGACCAGGTGAGTCTGCTGCTCCTGGGGCTTACTCTGAGAGTTCGGAAGCCCTAGCATTGTGTTTACTTCCAGCTGAGAGAGACGCAACACACACACACACACAAAACTGATTAGATTTCTGCAGCTAACAGATGGGTGTTTAGTGTTAAGCAGGGGAACTGCCCATTGGTCCGACATCCCATTGTTCTGACCATATTAAACCCATTGTTGTTCCGAAGTCAGTTCCGAAATCATCATGATGCCCTGTGGTTAAGGTCTGGTTAGGTTTAGGCACAAAAAACACTTGCTTAGGGTCAGGAAAAGATCATGGTGTGGGTTAAAATGAAAAAGAAAGTGACAAACACATAAGCCGTGAGCCTGCTCCGCCTCAAGCCTTTCCCAGCTGACCCAGAGCTGGTCGCGGCGCACCATCAAGGCAGAAATATGCCTGCCGGGAGCCGTTCAGCACCGCGGACAGTCGGACTAATGGGATGTCGAACCAATGACATGGACCCTTAAGCAGTGGATACAATCAAATAACAGGAACAAAACAGAAGTGACAGTAGAGGTCAGAGGTCATAGGCCTTTACAGTGGACCAACCCTGATTTAAATGTAAGTCTAAAATCATGATCATTAATCTGCTGCTGCTCAAACAGTCTCAACTCTTCTGGTGTCGGGTCTTTCCGTCAGATGTTGAACCTGCTGCAGGGATCTGCTCTCATTCAGACCAAAGAACATGACTGAGGTCCAACACTGATGTTGGCTCACAGTTGGCGGTTGAGGTCAGAGCTCTGTGCAGATCAGTCGAGTTCTTCCACATCAAACTGGTGAAAATCATTTCTTTATTGATCTGGCTTTGTGCATGGGGACAGTGTAAAGTTCAAACAGGAAAGGCTCTTTCCATGAGTGTTGCTACAAACATGGATGAATGTCATTATCTCCAGTATCATTGTATGCTATGGCATTAAGGTGTCTCTGAAATGGAACTAAGGGGCCTTGACCAACCCCAAAAAAACAGACCTACATACACTATGTATGTGGACAGGTGTGTGTGTCCACATAATGTTGGTCATATAATGTGTTAGTCAACAAATGTGATGGGATGTGATGTCAGACCTCTCCAGTGTTGCTGTAGATGGTGACCAGCAGTTGTTCTCCAGTGCCCCAGGGTTGCTGGCCAAACCACACCAGGTCAGTAGAGGTCTCACAGCTGACACAACAATCTGCAGCCCAGATCTGAAAAGATGAAATTTCACAGATTCACCATACAAGAAGATACTTGCCATCAATTTTGAATCTTATCACTCCATTAAATAGGCATTATAAGAATGTATGAGTGTCAGATATGAGTTAAGATGTTCAGAATACTGTTATCAGATCAATTAATGCCTGTTAGCATCAGGAGCAGTGTTGTTAGGTTTCACCTTCACTTTTGTTTGGTTTAGACACAAAAACTACATGGTTAGGTTTAATATAAAAACATACAAACACTGAGTCAGCTGACTCCTTCATCACCTCATCACAATTAGCCCAGCTGTTTCATTCGATAACAGCATTCTCACCAGTTGAGGTAGAGTGAGATTTGAATAAATGACAAAGAATGAAAAGAAACAAAGAAAAAAAAACATCAACTAACAGTCATGAAAAACTCACAGTGACAGTGTTTCCAGCCTTCAGTATGAATGAGGGGTAAAACTGGTATCTGATGGGTTTTCTTTTGTTGACTCGTATATGTAATTCCCAGTCTCCCATTGGTTGGTCCTGCAGGAGGGACATTCAGTGGGAGAGCGAAGGTAAGACAAAGAGACACTAATTAAATTAATATTTTACACGTCTTCACAAAACATCATGAATGTAACATACAGTGGTGTGGACAGTGTGTGACTCAGTTTGCTAGAAGTCTTTGTGGTTCTATTGGACCATGGCAGCATCACTGTCTGGGTTTGAATGACCCCCTTTGGGATATCTATGGTTACACTTGATTATTGTGTGACTATAAAACTTGAGATATGTGCTCATGTAGAACTCTCTAGGTGTTTATGAAGACATAATGACATTACCTTTTCAGAGTTGTTGCTGAGACGAACATATTTGCCATCTACGTTGACTTCATCCACGGTGATGTCTTTCTTAGCTGAGTCCTGATTGGCTGGGCTGGTCAGATTGTGATCCTGAGACAACACAGCACAGGCAAAGTGACCTTATGTGTTTCTGTATGAGTGTGATGTACAGGACAAAAAAGGTTAAACACACCTGGTTCAATACAATGTATTTATGTATGTCATATGCTTTGTATCTGTAAACAGTGTTGACAGGTCTTCATACAGTGTTGAACAACATACCAGATCCATAATTAGTTTATCTGACTTTCTGTTATTGTAGTTTTAAAGGAGTCTGTTCATATGAGGTCTTAAAGGAAGTCGGACAGAATTAAATCATCGTATCATGTTGTTGGCTAAAGGCAGAGGAGAGCTTTGAAAAGAAAAGTGTCGATGAACAGTGAAAGAGCTACAGATGTCTTCTCGTGCTCACACGGCATTTTTTCCTGATGGTAGTGAAGTAGTCTAAAACTACATTTCCCATCTTCCCAGATTTTCATGAACAGAACATTTATAGTAAAGACTTTTTGATCTCCACCTTTTGGTTCAGGGTCTGCTGGTTGTTCTCCGTCGTCTGATTCTCATGCTGGAGCTGCTGGACTTCAGCTTGTTTGTCTTTAGTCTGGGAAGACAGAAAAGATGACAGACATATTTAGATGAGTATACTACAACATTGCACAAGTGACAAAGAAACAATGAAAAATTTTAAAGGGCAAATTTCTACATGTGTTTTAATTTGGAAATCGCTGGTTTTGTTGGTTTTGCTGTTTTATGAGTTTTGGTATGAAACAGGACTCTAATTATTCTGGGGTCAGTCTGAAATTCAACTTGACTGGGTTTTGGATGCTACTTGGTGTCAACGAATATAAACAGTTATTATTACTATTTTCGTGGTGGCACAACAACCAGTGTGAGCAGCGCTACAAACGTTTGCTATTTTCCTGACCTTGGCATTTTTTTTGCCCTTCGGGGTCTGGACCTCCATCTCAGGATCCTCTTTGCTCTGCTGCTTCTGGATACGCTGCTTAAATTGCTTCTTTACCAGACAAAGAGATGAACAGAGACAAGATGCAAGTCATGAGTTTATAAGGCCATGTGAATGAGGACATGACACCTGCACAAATATGTCAAGTACACCTCAAGTTTTGAATACAATAGAATTTGTCTATTACATTCAAAACTTGAGCTATACTTCAGTCTCAGTTATAAATGACAAGTTACCCACTTTGACCTCTAGTCATTAGAAAATACAAACAAACCTTCACACCATATAGTTTCAAGGTGAACTTTTAGTTTAATAAGCTCAAAGTCAGCTGTGATTCATCCTGCCTGCAGTAACCCAATCCTTCCACTTCTCCTGCCTTTTTATGACTTTGACGACATTCTCAATTTAAACACACTCTTCTGGTGAACATAAAAAATGTTTTTTTTCCCTGACCTTTAAATTCCCTTTGCCTGTGTGTGTGGTATTTTGCTGTCCAGCAAGGAGGACACGGTGTTTCTGGGCCTCATCCTCTTTGGTCTTCAGCTCCTCTTCCAGGGTCTTTACTTTTTTCTCAGCCTCCTTCCTCCCCTGCTGCTCCTCCAGGAACTGCTCCGACAGAGGAGAGAGACGAATAGAAATAAGATGAAAGACATGATTTTAAATAGGGCAAGAACAATTACACTTTTTAAAGCTGTACTTATTTGTACTTATACTTATTATTCTCACGCCATTGTACTAATGTACTGACAAAAAAATGCTGAGGATTCAAGTCTTGCCACTGTGCACCATCCAGACAGCAACATGATTTTTATATTTCATATATCATGCGCCACTGTGATTGGCTCTGCTTCTTTCTGAGCTATGACACCAGTGATGTGACTGGCTGTGTTTATCATTCATCAAAACCTCCGGTCTATATTCCACTTTCCAATTTGTGCTGCTGCACCTGCATGAACACATAAAAGCAGGTGCATATGGAGACACTTGAACAGTTTATTTTTTTGTAATGAAAATTTCAGTATGTAAATAAACTTAACATAAAGCAGAGAATATAAAAAAGCACATGAAGATACAAAGAAATCAATTGTTAAAAAGGCAAATGTCAGAACCTCCTTAATCTGTTTATGCAGAATCTGTTTCAGGTCCTGAATTTGTTTCTCCGCTTGTTCTCTCCACTGCTGCTCGTTCTCAAGTGTCTGTCTGTGGATGATTGTCCAGGGAAGCTAAGAGACGGAAAAAATAGATACCAAAATCAACACAATAACACACATTACTGATTTATGGAAGATAAAATTAATAGTTTTAACATTAAGTGTAAATAGTCTTTAGTGTGTCATCATTTGTTCTCATTTACAATCACCTGCTTGAAGGTTTATGTAGATCATAAAATACATAATGAGGCATCCTGATACACAAAAATAAAATAATCATCAAAATTCACTTTGTGCTGAGTTTATTGCTTTCTACAGGTCACCTTGCATATGTGAATACTTACCAAAGACACAGACTGAGCAACTTTGTTTTCCCCGAACTGGGTTGAAGGCTAAAGTGGTACAGAGAGAGACAGGTTCTTTCATTAAGGCATATGAGCACATGTACAACACAAAGACACCTAAATCAGAGTCAGAAACACTGCTGATTCTGGTCCCTTTTTTTTAATGGTTTTTAAGAGCTTAATCTTAAAAAAATCTTAAAAAGTTTCCCTCATTTCCCTAAACAGCACTGTATCATATAGCTGCTGCCTCGAGAAATGTGGACGAATAGGATGCTCAAGATAAGGTGAAGTAAAATCCAGAGAGATTCATTTGAGGTGACGAACCTCCCTGTTCTTGGTCTCCAGCTCCTCCTTCAGGCTCTGCAGTTGTCGCTGGACTTCAGCTTCTTTACTTTCATACTGGGAGCAGGAAGAAGATGAAGGGAAATGCATGGAGAAACATGAATATTTGTAGTTATACTCCAAAATAAATGAAGGCAGCAGTTACAAACTGCTAGAAGCCTGATTGTGCCCACACTATCGATGACATAGAAATTGAAATTAATGCGTTAAATGTAAAGACAAACCTCAAGCTTCTGGGTCTCTAGCTTCTCTTTCAGGGTCTGAATTGTATCCTCAGCCTTCTTCCTTTTCTGCTGCTCCTCCTGGAGCTGCTGCTGCTGCTGCAATATTTTATTTTGGCAGGTTAATAAAGATGTGAAGGACATATTTTAGCTCCATAAAACATATAAGTATCACTGTTTTACACACATTTTTTCTGGTTGTTTATGATGATATTGAGGTCACTGTAACATGCAGTTTCATAATGTTCCAAAAACATCCCTCTGCTTTAGGGGCTTAATCTACCTAACCATAGCTGTAGTAGAGCTAGAACCACTGATCGCCCACACGACATGAGGTTGGGGGGCATACTATGCACGAGAGCTTTGATATTTCCCGTGATGTGAGAGCAGGGACATACAGTTCCCCCTGAGGACACTGATAGTTCAGGGGAGGAGCAAACATAAAGATTTGCACAGCAGCCTTCTAAATGATTTCTCTCAACAATGTTGAGGAGGATCCTGACTATGAGGCATCACCAAGTGCTCCTAGTCCTAGTGCTGCTGATGTCATCAAAATGGCTCCAGGCCCCACCTCATATGCTGTCAGCAATGTCCAAGACAATCAGCATATGTGCTCTTTATAATATTGTAAATTGAGAAAGATATACTTGAGATGACACATTTAGAGGGGAGGCGTGTGAATGTGGACAGTTAGAAAGACTTGGATGTGACTTGCAGACCTACATTGGGTTGCTCATTGTGGATAATATACCCCTGTGTAATATAGGATCATATAAATCCTGTACAACACAAAAAAAAGTTAGTTCAATCAGACACATTTTATGGTAATTCGCATATTTTTCCACAGTCACATATAGGTATTGATGTATAAGGGGGTGGGTGGGGCATTATTTTTTATTTAAAGGGATATTTAGGTAGTTGACAAAGAGACATAAAACCTCAATTAGGAGCCCAGGCTATTATTTGCTTAAATCACTCAATGGGCGTATATTAGGGACTGGCATCTCTGTGGGACAGGCCGTTAATTCCTTTCATATAAAACTGTTGCTCAGCAAAGATGGGAAATAAAATCGAACTGTTTATTCAGACCAGTGTGAATGTTACTTGTATAAAAATTAGGCTTCAAATAACATATCAAGAATCGTTCATTTGATCTAGATCCGACAGACAACACCGGAGAAAGAGACTTACAAGCCAACACACCACTTTATCCTGTTAAAGCAATACTCACAACTTGGATTATATTTGATGCTAAAATCTTTTGAGTCTTTTGATCACTGGACCCTTACAGACTATAGGAATATGAATAACTCATAGGGTAAAGGAGGAATGGACACATACTCTGACTTTATGACAGCTTCAGAAGAAGGCAGTCACCTTGTTTTTGTCATGCTGGTAAATCTGAATGAATCACAGTCTCTGCTGCTCATGGATTCAGTAAAACGAACTGAACGATGGAGAATCTAACTGAGCTAACCATGTGTAGCGTCTCCACAGGGCCACAAGTTTAAACATTTACCTGCGATCTAAACATCTAACTCATGTTAGCTCAAGTTGTTAGCCAATAACCTGTTTTATACATCTAAAGAACTTCTATAACAATGAACTGCTTGGCAACCAGACCAGGCCTCTAATTGAGACAGGCCTTTGTTTGTCAAACTGTGTAGCCACACCGGGCTAGGAAAAGGGACTTGGTGTTTAACTGAAGCTTTACAGTACCTGAAACATGAACTTGGGTAACAATTTTGATTATAATCATTTTCTGGAGGTTAAAATTGCGAGAGTCAAACTGACTCCAACAAAAAAACAATGTTAGTAAATTCAAGTATAACAGTAGGGTCATTAGGCCAACTTACAGAAACCTTGTGTGAGTCGACCCCCGACTTCTCTTTCCGTCTCTCTGCCCCTCTCCCCCTCACAGGCGCAGCTGGACCAGCCCCATGGCGCTTGCCTCTGCCCCCAGTACTCTTGTGCACCTGTAATTTGATGGTTGAACACTTATTTTTAGCATTCCATGCATCTGTTTTTGTTATTTCATATCAACTGCTGACACTGCTAAATGTGACAGCTCATTTGGAATATACTCTCTGTAGCAGCACCTCCCTTTGAAAACACAGACCTAAGTTTTGTTTTTAATGTTTGGAGTCTGGTCTTCAGATTCTTTGCTAATTTCTCTCAACTTCTTTAGTTCCTATATGTACACATGGAACTGCAGTCTCATGTCTTTTTATAGAGATCTGCAGGGCATTGACCTGTGCTAATTACGATCAGCTGACAATAGGATTCATCATGATAAGAGCACAGGCGCAAACAATTATGCTATTTAAGAACTACTTAAGATGTTGGTGACTGAGGCCAAATGTCCTGTTTACTTACTGGTTTGCTCTTCTTTTCCACTTCTTCCTTCAAAGGCTTTATTTCTTCTTCAGTGACAAACTGATCAACAGGTTTATCAGTCTTCTTCTTTTTGTCTTCACCAGTTTGAAAGTGGCTTTTCTTGGTCTCTGTGTTAAACAAAGGAAGCAGATTTATGAGATATGACATTTACTTTCATTTTACGAGGTTATCACAGCATAGAGACATTTCTGTCTAAAATTACTAGAATGGGTAATAAAAATAAGACACTGGACAATCATCACCTTTATCAACACCCTAACCTATAAACACTGACATCTTTCCACTTAAAACATGTGAAAATAACATTCACACAGCACTTAAATTAATTTGAGACTTACTGATTATATCTTGCCTCCATTTCCACAAAAAAAGGAGAAGTAACAAAATAAACATGATGATCCAAAAAGCCAGACTAACAGCCAAACCAGTGATGATGGAAGAACCTGACTGGACCTTAAAGAAATTATCTGAAATGATAAAAAAAAACAAATAACAAAACATTTACACAAAACTGAGCCTCAGCTATTTGAAACAATGACCACATTATACAAATGAACATTTCTTACCTGAAACAGAGACGTGTGTCTCTCTGGTCTGGTTGATGTTCCTCTGTTGGACTCTACAGGTGAAGCTGTTGCTGTGTCTCTTCTCCACAGTCACTCTGCTGCTGACAGTATAGAGGTCATCAGGACCTCTGACTGTCTCTGTAGGTCCAGCAGAGAGGAGCTTTCCCTCACCGTCCAGCCACAACACCTCAGGCTCTGGATGCCAGCCTGCAGACTCACACTGTAGAGCCACTCCACTGCTGGCTTTATCAATCCCTGCTAAAGTTATGACTGGTGAGGAGACAGCACCTGATGACGAGAGAAAAGAAAAATGAATGACAGTGCAATTACTGGAAGTGACAGCTCTTGCATAGTGCATTAAGATATTATCAAAATGAGAGACACTGAGCTAAACATGCACCATGAACACATACATTATGAACTTACCAACAACTAGTTGAACAAAAGTTTGTCTTTCCCCTTCTGGAATAAAACATCTGTATGTTCCGCGATCAGAGAGTTTGACTTTGGACAGTCTCAGTGAAATGTTTCCAAACTTCAGCTCATCGACGAACAGTGATGTTCTTCCCTCAAAGGACTTGTGTTTTTTACCCACAAGTTCCTGTTCAGAACGCCACACGTAGACAAATCTGGGGTTCAGGTCAGGTCTCGTCCACTCCAACGTCAAGCCAGCAACATCTTCTGCAGGCTCCAGACGACATGGCAAAATGATGTCATCACCAAGTGTTGTTACTATTGGCTGAGAGGAGCCAATCAGCTGAGACTGACCTGGAAGACAAATGTATGTTTTAATGTTCACAGAGGAAGTACATTTGCTCAACTCTGTGAGGCTTCACCCACTCCTATAAGACACAGCATTAGTAACACAGAATATTGTCTTCACACAGCAGTGACGTCTGTATTAAAACATAACTGGGACTCTTTCTTGTCAACACTTTAGCCTTCATTGATTGAAGACAGACAGGAAACATGCAGTTCTGGTGGTCACCCCATAGTTTTGACTTATCAGTGACATAATAGTGACCTATGAGGATGTGTTTGTGTGTGAGTTACCTCTACAGGAGTGTGTTAGGAGGAGATGGAAAACCAGAACACTGAGGGGTCTGAGATGAGATTTAAGGGGCCTTTTGTCTGCGTGGAAGAGCATCATGGAGTGCTGAAAATGAACAGAAAACAGTGACGACGGTGTTAAGTTTCAGGGAAAAAGGCTTTTCAGTGGTTCTCCATGTTAAAACTGGACCCAAATTATATCTAAACATGCTGAAAGAAGTATTTCACTGCAGGAAAGATGGTCTTCTCATAAAGCTGGGCTGTCTCTGCAGCAGAAAGACACAAATACTTTTCAAAATGATGCTTCATGATCAGAGAAAACAGCGAAAAGTGCTGCGAAAAGTGCATTTGCTTTTGCTCAAGAGGTACAAAACCTACAACTACCAGAATGCAATGCAGCTCAATGGACCAATTAACTCTCCCGCTGGAAGGTGACATAAAGACACAATGATCTCATGTTTAAACAGTAAAACATGTCTCTGAAAACATTTGAGGTGAGAAATAGGCAATGCAGTGACATAACCTTGGTTTAAATTTGATCAGCGCTGCTTAGTTTTACTGTTTGATCTGTTTGTTTTTTTCCCGCCTTCGTCTTCACTATGCAGGAAACAGTATGGAGCCCACTTCCTGTTCACAAACTGTCAATATTACAGCTAAACGGGGCATTCAAATATGTTTCTGAAAACATTTAAGGCTGCTTCTATAATCTTTGTGTCCGTGGTCGCGGCCCACTTTTTCCCCCTCAAGAGCAGTGGCCTTGTGGGTAACTTGTGAGGATGTGACGTGTACTTCATGGTGTATGGAGGGAAGCAGCTCCCTCAGGGTGTCATGGTGAAGATATACACAAATAGTGCTGATAGCAGCAGGATGAAGTGTCTAGATAAGCCGAGGGCTACTGTTTAACCTCATGAGAGGGCCATGTTTGTTGATTTGTGGTGAAGACTGCAATAAAGCCATTGCTGGTGAACGGCACTCAAATGCCTCACCAACCTTACTTCTGCAGAGTGATCTGCTAGATGCTAGTTACCAGCTAAAATTAAAGTTATAAGCCAGTGTGTTCCCAACTACAGTTCGGAGCTGGTAAGCTGTCATAGAGATAACACTGGGGGCTCGTTTGGGATTTACTCCGCAGAGAAGAAGAAGAGCAACAAGGGAGAAGTGAATGTCGCACACATGAGATGAGTAACAACCTGTAGTTCAAGTAATAGCCGGAGAGCCAAATGACACGTTTTGCGTCATTTGGCGGAGTTTTGCTCAGCAGGAACCGGAAAATCCAAACTCTGGTTTACCAAAGTTCATTTACTACTCACATTGCTATGATATAAAGCTGATTAAAAAGCAGTTAAGTGTCCATTTAAAAGAGAGCAGTCAATCAGAGGAGCTGAGTTATATACTGAATATTTCATTTGAACTTTGTTTTCTTTACTTGTCCTGGAGACTCCAACAAATGAAAATGTCTTTACTGCCACCTGCTGTGCTCTAAAGTAAGTTACACATATTATACATCATTATAATAGATGATCTGACTGATTCCCACAAACTCTACACCTGTGAGAACACATTCACTTTTCCTTCATTCTCATTCATTGTGGTGACAACTCCTGTACATATATTCACAGTCATGACATCATACTTTCAGTTCTGTCGAACAGTTTTCTTTCTCTTGTGTAAGTCTGTCTGAGCTTCAATAAATAAAACTCACATTTTACCACATGTCACGTTTGTAGCACATTGAAACATCCCATAGTAAGTTAAAAGGTGTTTTGAAGCTTGAAGCTCATTTAATATTTTAGATACACAAAAGCCCTTTCTATGTTACAAAGTCTAAAATCTAAGAATACATGAAAGAAACAGGTGTCTTGATAAAGTGCTCAACATTCCAAATTATTTCAAGGCTGTTTTAAATAGAAAACATTTCACTTATACTTGACCTAAATTTCAAATACATTTCTCACCTGCATGCAATTTTCCCTCGCATACAAAAGCTTTACTATAGACCTATTTATCTGTTCTTATCTGACGCTGTGGTTGAGCGAGATCATAAGTCAGCATGCAGACACTTTTTTTATTAAAGTTTCTACTGTATGTTAGATTAAATGTGAGACAAAGACCACATACCTGTTGAATGTTGTGTGTCTCAGTCAACTCACCTGAGTGCGAGCGCGGCCAAAGTCTGTAAATCATTGATAAGCTCCCGACCCTTTACTGAGATAATTTTCATCAACAGCTCCATGTAGTTCATTAAGAAATAATAGTAATTGCTCCTTCCAAATGTTGTGCCGTGTATTGTTTTTTGTGTGCAAATGTCTGTTGCAGTTGAATGTTCGATCAGCAACATATTAAACACTAAAACCACATTAAAACACAGGCCTTCTGGATAAGCACTTTAACAACATGAAACTACTACTACTACTACTAAGAGGAAGATTAATAATAATCACACAAATTGAAGAAGATTCAAACCAGATGTGACTGGTTGATGATACGCTTTCTAAAAATACATGTCAATAAATTAGGTTTAAGTTTCAGTTCCAGTGTAAACACTATTGCTATCTGTGAGTTAAGTTACACTCTGACTGTTTCAGTTTATGGACATCTGAACTTTGAGCTCAGTTGCCAGGTAACTGGTCATAAAATAATACACTGCAGTAAAAGAAGTTTATTAAGGCTGAAAGTTACTCATAAGGGCATGTGAGGTGTCACTTTTACACTGTTTATTTAAGACAGAAATTCACACTGTTATTCTGCCACGCTGTTCCTTATAAAAGGTACAATCAAGGACTGGTTGGACAGAGCTGTCTTTCCTTTAAGCATCCAGAGAAGGTAGTAAAAGCACTGAACTGTCTGTGCACGAGGGACAGGCAGCAGGAAGGGACCATGGATGGGATGGGTGTGATGTTTTGATAACATGCAAGAGCTAGCAGCTAGCAGGAGTTAGCAGCTAATGCAAAAATGAACTACAGTAACTGAAAATGTCCAAAAAATGGGGAGACGATGAGGTTTGTGAGCTCCTTTCTCTCCAAGCAGTGGATGAAATCAGCTGCCATATAACGTTAAATGGTGGTTATCACCTTGTGATGTCATTGTTATTGTTTATAAAGCGCTGCCTAAGTGTATGTTATATGTCACACTATCGGCTGACGCTGTTGCTTCCAGGATGCTGGCTGCCATCTAGAATAACACACTGGGGTGGCAATATGCGGCCATTTGTCGGTTCTGTGTTAAAATTCAAAGGTGACACAATGAAGGGACTTTGTAGCACCCTCCACCCTGTCATCCAAGAAGATCACTCCTGGCTCCAAACATCCAAGATGGCCAGAATAGAAACTTCAAAACAGGAAACCACATTCGAATGAGTAAATGTTAAGATCATTAGCCAGCTGAAGAGTGATGAGGCCTCATCATCATCATCTGAAAGAATAAATCTGTTGCTGACACAGACAAGAACCCACTGGCACAACTTTTAAACAGTCAAAATCCAAATGGTTTAATCAAGTAAACAGGCAGGATCAAGACCAGATGATCAACCAGAGAAGGCAAACTTAACCAACAGGGATCACACAGGGAATCAGAGTCCAGGAAACAGGCAGAGGTTCAGACAGGCAGGATCAGAAATCAGCACTGAAGAGCCAAGTGTAACACCAAAGACAGTCTGGTAACTGACCCATGGAAGATGGCTGATTATACACTACTGAGGCAATCAAGCAATCAACCAATAGAGAAAGCTGATCAGGGACACGTTTGCAATATGTGGCATGCACAAGGCCTGTGTATCTCTATTTTAGACAACAGTGTGCTTCCATTGTGGGGACACCATCTGCTGTTTCAGCATGACAATATCCACATGCACAGTGTCAGGTCAATCAAGGAAAGATTTTCCCAGTTTTGTGCGGTGTCCTGAGCTCAACCCTGTCCAACACCTTTGGGATGAAGTGGAAAACTGACTTATGCCAGGCCTTGTCACACAACATCAGCACTGGACCTCATAATGGGAGAAAAGTCCTGTAGCTAGTTCAACATCTGGACTGAAACTAGATGAGTTGAGGCTGTTATGTGGATAAAAACATTGCACAACCACATATGGGTGTAATGTGCAGGTGCTGACATACTTTGGTGGATGTCCCTATATTAACAGCCATTACGTTTATATTATAAAGCCAACATTTACCAAAAGTTTTCGGATCACATTGATTAAGAAAACACTTTAAAAATTACATTGAACTCACAGACATTGGACTACGGTGGATAATTTAACTACTGCATTTATTTGCACCTTATAATTATGTACTTAGTGACTTATAAAGTTAAGGTCAATTTCCCTGACTTGCGCCTCCTTCTCACATCTTAGCTCTGCCCTCATAAGACACCAAGAGAAATGTGAGGAGAAAAGAAACAAGGAAATGTCTTTAGAGAAATTAGATGTTTTTACCTCCAAAGCATCACATAAAGAAACGTCTGTCAATGACGGCGGCAGCTGATTACAGCTGGATCTTTTAATGGAGTTTGTGTTTGCACACACATTACACACACACACACACACACACACACACACACACACACACACACATACATATATACATATGTATGTAGCTGGCTGGCTGTCAGAGGTGACTCTACATTGTTTAAAATACAAATATCTGCAGTGTGAGGATCAGTGTTCAACTTGTGCTCCAGCAGCTCTCAGAGACAACCTGTCACATACTGTTAATCCTGTCATCAGCGCCATAATGGAAACACGCAATATAAATAAATAAAATAAAAACTTTACAGACGTGACTGTCATGATGTTACAGCAGATATGTTCTCTTGCCTCTGCAGCTCATCACAGAGAGACGTATCTCTTCTCAGACCTCTTCATACATGTCGTCCTCGTCTTAAGGACGGTGTTCACCATAGTGATGGTGCCTCTGCTGCTGCTGCTGCTGGGACTGCTGCACTGTGGGAAACTCAGAGTTACAGTTGCACAAACATAACTGATACTCATGTATAAAGATAGCCGACCGATGAATGAGAAAACTGTTGGTTTATGAACTTTAAGGTGTCAAACTTCTCTCTGCGCTTTAGTCTTTCTCATGTGCAGAAAATGATCTATATTTAAAAAGCCAGCTGACGTGTTGATGTTGATTTATTGGTTGTTGTTTTTTTAGACTTTATCAATCAATCAGTCAATCAATCAATCAATCTTTATTTATTTATAAAGCACTTTTCATACAAAAATGTAGCACAAAGTGCTTTACATGGTTAGAAGCAATGCCCCTCCCATCCACCCCCCCGCCACCCACACCCATCCAAACACACCCACAAACACAGTCATGATGTAGACATAAAAACATGTGGCAGAGCGCAGAGCAACCAGGTGAGGAAACAATACTGCAGGGAGCCGTCTGCACCGGGAGCTGATCACAGCCTGTGGCCACCAGGACACCAACATGGAGTCCACCTCAACATGGGCAGATAGAGAGGCCCACACCACCGCCAAGAAGGCAGAGTGCAGCCCCCACCAACCCAGTCGAAGCAACCCACGAGGCAGCGCCAACGCAGCCAGGGCCAATCACAGCCCCCAGTGCAGAGGGCCCCCACTGAGGAAACACTGGAGTTAAAACCTAAGAATACTGGTGATAATTTGAGATTCTCATTTTTTACCAGTGTTTGCGACACTAAAAAAAGAGCCCTTTAACACCATTTGTGTTCTACTAGTACATTATCATATCATGAATATGAGCGGCCGTTTACCTTTGAAAACACTTGGCAGTATACTTCATTACTACTGATGTAATGTCAGAACAGACATGTTCATGTAATGCAGTTAAACTTTCACTTTTGCCATATGCAATAAGGTGCAATGAGTTATACTTTTGCTTTTCATGCCAACATGGCTAAGACTGTTTTTTAAATGAATTTAAAATGCAATTAGATTTTGACAGACTTGTTCAATAGTTTAGACCTCATTAAAGTCCTTACTATGATAATGACTCCTATTAACATAATAAACAAGTTAGTCTCAAGGCTTATTATGTTTCTGCCCATATCATCAATTATATCAGATTTTTTTTCACCATTACGCAACATTTTGATATAAGTTTCATCGATGGTTTCGATGTTTCAGTTAAAGTTTTCAAAACAAACTTAACTCCCTGTTACAGAATATTTCTACGGATTCCAAAACTCTGAAAGCAGACCCACTTTTACAGTTGGTAAAGTGATACTGTCTTTAGAATAAAATTTAATTAAAACATGTAAAATTGGCAAAAATGCACTTAGAAGACGATGTACCTGCTACAATGTGTGTCTGGTCATCAGACGGCACAGCCAAAGTCTGTAAATCATTGACAGGCTGTTGAGCTTAACATGTCCTGTTTAATCAACCAAAGAGTGCATTAGATTCTGCCTCAGCTCAGACCACTTGACTTTATAACAATGTTTGTCATTATTATAAACATAACAAAATACATATTGAAACCTTGATTGGTTCTGCTTCCCTACACTCAGTTTTTACTTTGAGTATCTTAGTTATGATCTGAACTTTGAACTGATTATAAAATATGACAGCTGCAGTCAAAGTCATCAGGAAACAAAACAGTGTTTCTTTGTTGCCATAGTAATTTAGGAAAAGGGGAACAGTAGTTGTTTGCACGGGCGTTTCCTGCACTTGAGGACATTTGGGGCTGAGCCTGGACTTCTGTAGGGGGATTCCGGGAGGGTCCTCTCCTGGGGAACATTTTTTATGAACAAACTGTATTTTCATGCTTTTTTATGCACTCTGGTGCCCGATTTGCAATCACAGTACACAACTTAATCACTGTATTACCAAAAAGTATACCTTAAAAAGTCTCCTTTCAGCAGAATACTTCAGTATTATGATTACAGTGGTGGAAAGTAACTCAGTACAATTCCTCAAGTGCAGTTGTAAGGTATGTGTGCCTTTTTATTGTGTATTTACATTCTCTTCTCTTGCTACTTTATACGTCTACTCCACTACATCACAGAGGTAAATATGGTAGTTTTTACTCCACTGCAATAATGTGACAACATTAATTACTTTGCTGATTCAGATAATGAATACAAAATATACATTAACTAATACAGTGATATTATCATAAAGTAAGCTACCTGGCAGTGTGTAAAGTGCTGAGAATGAACTCCTCCTTAACCAGCTGCAACATTAAAGTGATGAACACATTAATGCATCTATAGTCCAATAATATTTCATACATATATAGCATGCCTCTATCAAAAGTGGTCGTAAGTCACAACAGCTCACCTTAGATCAATGTTGAATTATTTCAACATATCAATTTTTGGTCATTTGCGTTTTTTGGTTGATTTTAAATGAAGTCTCTGCTTTCAGAATATGAATCTCTTATCAACATGTTCAGACGATAAATACAGTTTTGAAGCTTATAAAGGATGAGAAGCAGTGAGCACTTGTCAGCTCCACTCTGGTCCTACTCAGTATCTCTCCCCACAAGCTGCAAGACAAGCCTTACACAATGCTGTTACATCTGGCAACTCAACCAGGTACTTAAGTATCTAGGAGCTATGCTAAGGACCACATGGGCAAGCGTCAACGCACTGCCTCCTCTGTCATCCCATCCTGCATCTCCAAGAGAGTTTTTCCTTAAAGGTGCAAACTAATCTGAGGCCTTTAAAAACCAAAGGCTAAGTAGCTGGAAGTGGCACGGGACTGGAAGTTACTTTGCAGACCTGGAACAAAGTCTCTGCTTCCCAACTGAGATCACTACAATTAACCTCAGATCTGACCATGTGCTTTGGTCCACCTCACTTTGTACCATCTACATCATAGAGCTTATAGTGCCCTGGGAGTGTTCTGTGGATGTGGCATACAAAGCTAAGAAGCTTAAGTATACTGTGCTGGAAGCCAAAATTGAACAACATGGCTGGAAAGCTAAGGTTTGCCCAGTTGAAGTTAGTTACAAAGGTTGAGTAGGCATGCCAACTACTCGGCTGCTTAAGGACTATGCAATCCAATGCCAGGCCAAACATTCAGCAATAGAAGTCTTTTCCATGCTTCAGTACTGTTAAGCTTTCACTGGAAACAGGAACTATACCCACAGTGCAGATCAAAGACAGGGGTATGAGTGAACTTATCATCCAGAAACAGTCAGTAAAGCAGGGGTGTAGATGACAGGAACACAAAGCTGGGCCAAGGGAGTTGGTGGATGTCCAGGTGGATAGGATCGGAGCAGATGAAGAAGCCGGGGCTGAGCATGGCAGACGGAAACAGGTGAGTAAGGCCGGGCATTAAGAGAATGACAAAAAATCAGGAAAATCATACAAAAAGTTTAAGTCACTGAGAAATTGGTCCAGTAGTTACCTCTTGCGGTTACAACAACTAACTGGTGATGAATGGAGAGAAAGACCAGGTATATATACACTGCAGGGGAGGAAGGTGGCAATCAACTTGATGCAGAGCAGCTGTGAGGTGAGTTATGAAATGACCAGAAGCCACGCTCAGCCCTGGAACAGACAGACAAGGGAAATAACACAAACACAGAACAAGATGGCGGGGAAAACAGGAGAGAAACACAAGGAATGACAGGAGACAGGGAGGATCCTAAGGGCTCATTTATGCTCCCTTTAGGTACGAAAATGTATACGTCCGTTTCAAACGATGTTACCGTCACTGCCCACAAACTTCCATGCGCCCTTTACGTTGGCATGGATGTTAACCATTTGGCCCGTATCTGTAAGCTTTATGGAAACATGCATAAATACGGATGAAATGAATGCGGAGCACGGACAGAAGACTCCGTCCGTATCTGGATCCATATTTAATGTTGAGCATAAATGAGCATTTACAAGGATGGTCAAGTCAGTGGCTCCGGATTAAAAATGAGACAACACCTAGGCTCTGAAATAACATCAATATGAGACAACATCAGGCCTCTGGAGATGTAGAAGACCAGGCTGTTCTCATGCACTGAACTTTGAGTGAACTTGAAGTCATTTTAAGGTACTGTTTCAGCATGTGTCTTTCCCTAAACCTCACCACAGTTTTAACCATGGTTCTTATCATAAACCTCACCACAGTAACTTCACTTGTCGAAACCTAACCTCTGTAACTTTAAGTTTATTACATAACTTGACGTTAAGGATGTTCTGTCATACGGACATCATCCATGGGGCACAAATTTGTAGGATACCATATGAACCCTTGTGTTCGCATTCTTGGAGAATATCATACAAATCCTTGTAGGAGGATTAGATGTGTACGCTCATTAAGTGGAACCCAAAGGAAGAATGGCGCCAAAGTCATTATTGTTTCTACTCACAACAACACGATCTTAAGGTTTGTGTAACAGTTTGTTCTTTTGGCTCAGAGTCCACATGCATTCTCTGGGTCCAGGGTCCTGGTAACATACTGGGCCAAACCTGGAAGCAGGGCCGAGAACGAGGACGTGAGTCCTCAGACCTGAACAGTTCAGTTCACTAGCAGACAGAGGTAACAGAGAGGGCCTTAGTGATGGAGTGGTAATAAAGGCAAGGGGTCCGGAGCCAGAAGAGCAATAGGGTGGGGGCTAAAAAAAAAATTGCATCCCACAGTTAGAGCCTGTCTGCTGCTGGTGGGGGCAAGGGCACACCTGAGCTGTCACCTTTGGAAAGCCAATTAGCCTCCATAGCCGACTCAAGTAAATAAATGTGAATGACAGCCACAGTGGAATTTGATTTGAGATTTGGGCTGTCTTATATATTTTACAATTAAAGGTGCTGAAAAGGTAGTTATGGCTTACTGCTGGTTTGAATATTATGATGGAATGGATCTACAAATAACATGTAATATGAAGTGAAATTAAATGTGTGAGAGGCATCATCACACTTATAATGACACCTCTCATTTAACTTTTACAATCTGCTTTCAATTCACCATCTCACCACCTGGTGCCTCTAATTCAAGACTGACAGACTATGTTCAAGCTACAGTGACTCTGGCTTCAACTCTTTCATCAGCATTACATAACATGCTGATTTCATATGCTACATTTAGAGGCAGTCAGAGACAGAGGAAGGTATGGTTAAGAAGTAAACTGAACAGGAAGAGGAAGTTCTCGTCTACATGCTTAAGTTGTATTTCAGTCTGATGTTCAGTCAGTCCGCAGTAAGACACCATGGAGGTCACAGCTCTCTGCTTTAAACTATGTGAGTACAGCAACTCAGTTTTCCATCTTTTTTTCTAAGCTTTGCGTTCTGTACTTTAAAACCATCTCAGTCTGATATTTAACTTTGCTTCTTCGTTTATCCAGTGATGGTTGGAGTCACTCTGCCGAACAGCTTTACCCAGAAAAGTGGTGAGTGACCAATAGAAAATTCAATACATAATGATTTTGTTGATTTTATCATGTCATAAACATATTGTTCCAGTTCTGAATGTTTCTTTTGGGACACTACGATTTCTTTGTGGGTTTCAGATGCAACTTTTCTTCGCGTCACTCCAGACAGACTGCAGCACTTTCAATATGAGTCTGTGT
Source organism: Epinephelus malabaricus (assembly GCA_037127435.1). Taxonomy (NCBI): domain Eukaryota; kingdom Metazoa; phylum Chordata; class Actinopteri; order Perciformes; family Serranidae; genus Epinephelus; species Epinephelus malabaricus. The sequence goes on from JANUFT010000281.1 coordinate 55,455, forward strand.
CTTTTGACTGTGAGGGGATTCCTGGTTCTACTCGATTGAGAGTGATCAGGAACACAGTGGAATTCAAACCAATATGTGATATTAAAACGACGCCAACAGGGTCCTTCTGCACCATTGATAAAATCTATCCAGCAGACAGCGGAGAATACTTGTGTGAGACTGAAGGACAGGGAAGAACCACAGTCAACATCTCTGTCATCACTGGTAAGTTTCTGTAAAAAGTCCTTGCTTTGATTCCATGAGATTTTCACCTGAGAAAGAAATGTGAGAGAGACTTCAAAGACCACTCATAATATCTCACTTGGCTCAGGCAGCCGATTAAATCAAGCAAGAGGCAGGTTTTTCTACTGTTCAATTGATTGCACACACGGCTGAACTTCTGGCACACCATAGTGTTTGGCCTGATGCACTATGCCAAGGTGTTTTTAAAGCAGCCGTGCCTGTAGCAATGTGTTTTTGGTGTAATCGAAACCTTACTCCCACAAAGTGAGCAAACAATTGAGTTTCATAAAATTCAGAAAAGCTGTTAAACCTTTGTTGTAGCTGGATCTGTGCTCCTGGAGAGTCCCGTCCTCCCTGTGACGGAGGGAGACGATGTGACTCTGAGCTGCAGAAACAAAACGACTTCTTCAAACCTGACTGCTGATTTCTATAAAGATGGCGTCCTCATCAGGAGCAGCTCTACAACAGAGATGGCCATCCACAGTGTGTCCAAGTCTGATGAAGGACTCTACAAGTGTCACATCTCTGGAGCTGGAGGATCACCAGAGAGCTGGATGGCTGTCAGAGGTGAAACAGTGAATTCAATTAAAGAAAATGATCTAAACTGAGATTATTATCTACAGTGTTACTTATTGTTGAACTTTAACTATTATTTTATGCTCTATTTTTTCTTTAAATAGCAGAACACCAACGTAAAATCTTTTTAGTTCATGCCTGAGTAATGCTAGAGCAAGCCTTTAGAGACAACCTGTAACATTCTGTCAAGATGGTCATGGTGTTACAGCAGATATATTCTTCAGTTGTTGAAGCACTTCTTCTGCCCCTCTGAAGGACTGTTGTACTATTTTTAATAGTGGCTCTGCTGCTGCTTGTCGTGCTATGGTGTAAGGTATCAAACCTGTCTGTGTTACATGGTCATACTTGCAGTAACTGTTAGACTTTTTCTCACACAGAAAAAGTTTAACCACAGAGGCACTAGTGCATCAACTATATTTAAAAAGCCAGTTGTCTGTTTTCTCACTATATGTTGTTCTATGTTTTGTTTTAGACTCGACAGATGCTGGTGATAATTTGAGGCTCTCAGACACAAACCACATGAAGTGTTTGTCTGTTGAAGAGGCGTTCAGGAGACTCTGTAGAAACAACAATGGTTTGTACAGTTTGGTTTAGGTGCAATTAGTCTTTTATCTCGATCAGGGAAAAATAATGTCCGTTATTGTCCATATTTCCAGGAAAGCAAGCTCAAATTTTCTGAACTGTTGACCAGTGTTTGCACTGACAGTCTGACTGACTGACTAATTCACACAATTTATTTAACATGTTACTTTGGGATAAGTCTCACTTTCTATAGCCCTTTATACACAGAGATCACGCTATAGGGCCACTACGAAGTCCCTTCTTTATGCCACCTTTGCATTGTTATACAGAACCAATCAACAGCAGCATTATGTTGCTACAGTGTGTGATTGGCATGCCAGACAACACATTCTCACTCCCACCTCGTCACATATTTACATTTTGGTCATGGACTCTCCACATCCATACAACATGCAAGGTATCCTGGGTGTGTTGGATGTTGATGTTCTGGAACACTGTGTCGAATTATCTTCTTTCAAAATACACTTCTATTTTCACAGGAAATTTAACGTTTACATACAGTCTCTTTCAAAACAAACGCACTACGTTGGTACAACACCGCTAATTGATGTGTTTTTTCCTTCAACAACAAAAACACATAGTTAGGTTTATGAAATAAAAACAGGGTTTAGCTTTAGAACCTTATGGGATGCGAACACCACTCTCTCAGGTGAAAGTTAGTGTTTGTTGGACCCATCCACCACCCCTTCCACCCACCCCAGTTGGACGTTCGCCACCATAACTTTCATCGTTGTCCTGCAACGTTTCCCCCAGACGTTGCAAGGTCCCTTTAAACTATAACGGCAACCAGCCACGTATCATGCGACTTTAAAGGATGCCTTTTTTCTTGGGTTTCTGATGCCGAAAGTCACTGCTCATTGTTTATTGATGTAAAGCACTCCGTGCATTCGTGCTGTCAAGAGTGCTATATAAATAAAGTTTTACTTACTTACTTACTTACTGCACAAGGGCCAGATTTCAACGGCTTCGGAGACAGACCGTGCTCTCCCAGATGCAACAGAGGCATGACGTACGTGAGGTCAAACGCAACAGCATCAGCTTCTAGTGTGACATGTAACAGACCCTTTGGCAGTGATTCATAACAATACCAATGACATAGCGTGTCCTCTGCTGAGAGGGTAACAAGCTCCCGGACCTTGTTGTTTTCCAAGGTTGCAGACAGTTTCAGCCACTGAATTTCTTCTTTGTGTTAGACACTAAGTGCTGTTCGCTGCATTTTAAATCTCCTTCAGTGGGTTTCACACATGATACATCTTCAAAATGTCACCATCTGTCCCATCCATGGTCCCGTCCTGCCAGCTGTCCCTTTTACACATACGTTAATTTATCGCTGTTTCCACCTTCACTGCTGGCTTTAAGGTGAGACAAACCTGTCCCCCCTATTCTGCGATCGTACCTTTTATACAGAGTGGCGAGGCGGGATAACACCAATGATTCAAGAAGGGATTCAACTAATATCACTTTCACCATCTAACTCCTCTTTTTTTGGGGGGGTTTTCAGCTGGTTCAGTGATCCTGGAGAGTCCTGTCCTCCCTGTGGAAGAAGGCAACAATGTGACTCTGACCTGCAGGAAGAAGATGTCTTCTTCCTACCTCGCAACTGGTTTCTATAAAGATGGCGTCCTCATCAGGAACAGCTCTACAGGAGAGATGACCATCCACAGTGTGTCCAAGTCTGATGAAGGACTCTACAAGTGTCACATCTCTGGAGCTGGAGAGTCACCAGAGAGCTGGATGGCTGTCAGAGGTGAGACATGACATAGTTTAAAATGAAACTAGCCAAATGTAATTTCAGGATCAGTTTTCAACTTGTGCTCCAGCAGCTCTCAGAGACAACCTGTTACATACTGTTAATACTGTCATGATGTTACAGCAGATATGTTCTCTTGTCTCTGCAGCTCATCACAGAGAGACTTGTCCCTCCTCAGACCACTTCATACGCATCCTCCTGCTCTTAAGGACGGTGTTCACCATAGTGATGGTGGCTCTGCTGCTGCTGCTGGTGGGACTGCTGCACTGTGGGAAACTCAGAGTTAAAAACAACTGATACTCATGTATAAAGATAGCTGACCAATGAATGAGCAGACTGTTGGCTTATTAACTTTAAGGTGTCAGACCTCTCTTCACTCTTTGGTTTTTCTCACGTGCAGAAAATGATCTAAACTTAAAAAGCCAGTTGACGTGTTGATGTTGATTTTTTGGTCTGTTTTATTTTAGACTTTATAGATACTGGTGATAATTTGAGATTCTCACATATAGACCACATGAGAAAAAGGATGTCAGTTTGTGGGCACTCAGGAGGCTCTGTGGAAACATCCAACAGTAGATGGTGACAGAGTCAACCTGAAGTATTCACATTAGCACCTGTTCAACTGTGTTAATGCATCACATTTTGTTCAGTGTGTCCAAAAATAGCAGAACACATTCAAATTCATAACAATATAATAAGAATACTATAGTGAATAGTGAGCATGATAATACCTGGTAGCATTGTCAGTATGGGTGTGTTAGCATTTTGACTTTAGCCTTTAGCTCAAAGCACAGCTGTGCAGCCTCACATGGCTGTTAGCGTGACTGCAGATCAGTGGCTCCCAACAAGAGCTCACCAGATGATTAACAGGAAGCAACAGCAGGAAATAAAAACATTTTACCACATAAACCTGTGAATCTTTTCAGATTTTTCTGCATTTTCAGTGGAAATTCTGCATTAGATGTAATAAGTTAAAAGTTAGAATTATTATCATTTTCATAAACAGAAAAAAAGTCTTTTAGTTAAACAGATTTCCAATAAAAGTTCTGACCTGGTTGTTTTGGTAAAGAAATATAAAGATTTAGTTCATAATTTCCATTATTAGACACAGTTGTTATCGTATTTCATCCACATATCAGTCTCACATGAATAAAAAAAAACACCCAGGTTAAAGATTTGCAGCTGAGATATTATCAGATCTTTCGTACAGATCAAACACTCGCTGGATTTAACACAAACAGCAAAAGGAGAGAATAAGATTTTAGTTGAACTGGTCCCACCTGGTAGACGTATATGTGGCCTTTGATGGAGGGTCTTTGTCTCAGTGTAAGAGGCACAAGTCCACATGTGAGAAGCCCCGCTGTAAACTCTTGTTTTCATCTGTTATTTGTTTCATGACCAACAATCATTAAAGTAAATTAAACTATTATAGATCATAACTTTAAAAGCAAGTTCTTAAATGCTAACCAAAGCCAAATATTAGGCTCTACTGGGCCAAGTGAGAGAGACACATATCAGGTTTGTTGTTTGTTTGTTTGTTGTTTGAAAACTGCTTTTTAACCAGTGTAAAATCAGTAACTGTTTCGATAAAAACAGAAAGATGTGTACATGAAACTGAATGTTGCACATGACAAAAACTGTTTGCTAAAGAGACAGACTTGAGCATTAAATGATAATTGTTACTAGAGTCGAGCTGTTGAGCTTCAGTCTGTCACATATTCCCATATTTCAGGAGAGAATCAGGCGACATGTTATTTGTGTGTACTTTGTGATAATGTCATATGAACCTTACATTCAAAATGAGCTGTAAACTTGTGCATCATATAATATCCAGAGGTTCACTTAGACTTGTGATCAGATTTAATCAAAACATCAAAAATGTACAAATAAAAATACTCTGTAAATAAAAAAAAAGTTTTTATTTATATTTTGTAAAGTCTTATCTCAGAAAAAAATATCATCAGATGTATTTATCTTTTTATGTCTTTTTTACAGATAACTTGAGTAAGTGATTTTAAATCTACAATATAAATTGAATTACAAACTATATAAAATATAGAATAGCAAAGATCTGTGAAGATCTAATATAAATATTCCATCTAGCAAACATACAAAATAAAAGTTCCTGGGTGACTCACACTTCTCTGAGTTTATTTCACCCTTCGTCTGTACAATAGTTCAATAAATGAGATTTCAGAATATTTTTCTTTAACAATTATTTAAGGCTGTTTCCTTTCAGTAAAATATATAAACAGTGACAATAAAACAAATGCAGATATTCACCACGCTTCAAACAAACATACAAATATATAACGAGAAGAAAATACTATAATAATGTTTGAATTGATATTCATGAAAAAGATTTTGATGTGATAGTAAATGATGTCATTTAATGTTTACTAAATATTACTACAATGTGGAGTTTTAAGATCTGAGTCATGCTGTTCCTGATGTGGTAACTTCCTGTCATGCTCATTTCCCTGGTGATAAGATAAGAAAACAAAAACTATAACAGCAGGTTTCATCTCATCTGTCAGAGGTTATAAACTCAGTTGATGTTGAGTCTGTCCAGTGTTGCTGATGAGAGTGATCTGCACTCTGTCTGTAGGGCTCCAGGTCTTCAGCTCTCTCCACTCCAATTCAGTGTAAGTATAATGGTGACGATATCCTGGGGACCATATCTGTACAATGCAAAGGTGACACAATCAAAGTAACAAACAGGTAATCAAATTACTAATAGATTATTACTGTTCCATTTGCTTATAATAACAATAATAATAATAATAATAAAATAGTTATTATTGTTATTATCATCATTATTATTATTATTATTATTATTATTATTATTATTTCAAATGTGACTCAACAACAGAGGTGAAAGAATTAAGAAAAGGACAAATGCAACAACAGTAATTCAGAACTCAACAAAGACTCACAGTGACAGCTTCTCCAGACTGAAGTCTGAGTGGGTGGTCAAATTGATGTGTGATAGGTATTGTCTTGTTGACCTGAACATGTAATTTCCAGTCTCTCAGTTGTTGGTCCTGCAGGAGGATAAATTCAGTGTGAGGATCAAAAGAAAAAAAAACTAACAAATGAATGTTACAGTTAAAGCCACGGTGATTCTTTCTTTACACAAACCAAAAAAATGATTCTGCTAAACATCAGGTCATTAGCTTAGTTTAAAATATGCCTTTATGCATTTGGTTAACATACTGCTCTACATATTGCACTAATGCTCCTTTCCCACTGCACAAAAAACCCACTAACACCCACGAACATCTGGCTTTTTCATTTCATGGGAAATGTTATAATTAGCATTCACACCTGGGTCAAACTACTCTGCAGTAGTCACAGGTATGAAACAGCTCCAACTCTGACTGGCAGTGATGGAAATACAACACCTGGGTGGACGCACTAATTTAAATCCTTTGCCAGCACGATACACTGATGCTCCACCACAAAATACAGTCTGTCTCCACCCGAGCAGTGCTCAGACATCACTCCAAATTTGAAAGGTAGACTGAATAAATAAGAAATATATAAAATAGTAGTGATAACCGTAACATTTTCACCTGCTGCTTTCTACTGTTTACTAACATGATTTATGGCCTGCCTGTGATGTTCAACATGACACATCAGAAAACAAAACACACGCAGTAAGACATGCTTGTCTGCAGCAGAGCCGTGTGCACAGCTCTGGTCTACTTCATTGATAAAGCAGTCTGTTGCCTATTTTATCAGGCTTTCCTGTGTTTAACAAACCTGCTTACACACACACACTCATTTTGGTGGAAAAGGGTTATAAAAACAGTCATACAGTGTTCATCCACACCAAAACAACATTACCATATTGGATCTGTTCTTTAGACGGATATATTTGCCATATGGGTCGACCTCATTAACAATGACAGGTCCTGGGAGCGAGCTGGCTCCGTGCTGCACTGGCACAGATTCATTTGTCTTTGGCTGAGAGGGAGACAACACACACTGTCAATTAAGGCTAATCAAGTGTGTGAGTGTGTGTGTGTGTGTGTGTGTGTGTGTGTGTGTGTGTTATTTGGTGAATTTAATTTGCTCTAATGGCTCGTTTTCATTTCAGACAAACATCAATTATTTATGAAGATTTATAACAGACTGAGTTAAAAACACTGACAAAGGAATAAACAATGCTTCAGGTAAATAAAAACAATAATAATAACCTTGGTCTTCAGCTCCTTCTTTAAGGCCTCAACTTCTCTCTCAGCTTCCTCCCTTCTGATCCTCTCATCACTGAGCTTCTTCTGCCACTGAGAGGGAAGGAAAGAGAGAAGAGACATGTTCTTGTATTTAGCACTACTTTATTTAGTGCACAAAATATTCTGGTCTGAATGGAAACTAGTTTCTGATTGGCTGGGGCTCATTACATTTTAATGTGCACATAGTTTGGCTCAACTTTAACCTGTTTACTCTGAGCACATTGAGATTGTCAGTCAAGTAATGTCAGCACACCACTTGACTGACAATCTTCACGTGTAGTTAGTGATGAGACAGCCTGTTGTCATTCTGTGAAGTCATCACATATCACTGCTTTGTCAGCTGCCTTTCACTCCTATATATGACAAGTTAGGTATCCTTCTGCATCTGCTGTTGATGTTCTGGGACCCCACCACCAACCCCAGGATGTCAAAAAAGCATGTGGTTAGAAAAAAACATCATGGTTTGGCTCTACATCCATGCAGGAAGCGACCACTGGGCTCCTGGGTGAGAGTCACCCCTCCCACCTACCCTATAGGGACTTCCAGCTCCTTATATTACGTTGTTACCAGCAGCATTACTGGTCCAGCTAACCAGCAGCATATTAAAACACTATGAAAGTTTTCAGCCACGTTACAAACTGACGCCGCTGCAAAAGGTGACATTTGCCATCAGTGTCTGACGCCAAAATCACTGACAAAGCAGCAGTACTTGATGACTTCAGAATAAGAACAGGCTGGTTAAGAATATCAAACTGAACTAAACAAACTGAATGTCTCAAAGTTTGAAGTTCATCAATAAAATCTAATTTCATCATATTTTCTCTCACAGGACAATGAACAGATTTACTGTTACACTCTATACTATAATGTTTCAGTTATCTGGAGTCTCAGATTTGCTCTCATGGTTTGTTTGATCTTCTTGATCTCAGCAACAAATCAGTTTCATATGGAGGAGATTAAAAAAGGATTAAAGTGAAAAGATGAACCTCAGTGTTTTTGTCAGCCAGTTCCTTCGTGACTCTCTCAGCTTCCTTTGCCTCCTGCTCTTTAAGCTGGAGCTGCTTCTGCATCTGTGAGATGAAGACAGACGTGATTTAATAAAGTAAATGTTCACATTACATTAATATCTGAAAGAATTCTGCTGGATGATGTGATAAGAATCTGTTCATACACAGTTTGGCTCAGGTTTCATCTCACTGGGTGGATTTATACTGGAAACACTATCACACAGTTTTCATCTGCCACACCAAAAACACTCCAGACACTGATGCTTCTGCTTTACATTTACAAAATATGATACTGTGTCAAATATATGTTGATGACTGTGTACTGTATGAAGCTGTTTACCATGTTTACTACCTGCTGGAAGAATGTTACTGTGCTGTTAGTTCAGACTGAACTGATGCTGATATACTGTATATTTACATCTCTCTTTAGCTCGCTGATTTCTGTATCCTTGTTCTTCAGTTGACGCTGTGCCTCCTTCAGCTCTTTCTCAGTTGTCCTCCATTTGTCAGCTGCTTGTTTGTTGCTCTCCAGCTGACAGACAGACAGACGGATGTTGATTTAAATGTTTATAAATCATAATCAGACACAGATGCTCTAAACATTCAGCTGTTAGTTTTCGTTGTATTATGAGAAGTCTTTGAGCCTGATGGTCCTGGAGACTCTGGGCTCTTTAACAGCTGAAATAAACACTGAGGTGTTTTATCATCTTGATAATTTGTGACTTTTCATCATTTTATTAAAATTGTTTACAGACACACTTTTGACCTAATGCTGTAATCACATTACTTTTGCTGTTAAACCTGGTTAAATACAATGTATTATTATCTGCTCTGTTTCTGTGAATGGTGTTGACTTTCAAACAACGCAGCCTCCTTCATCCCAAAAGGTCTGATTGAATTTCTATTATTGGAGTTTAATAACAGTCTGTTTGAGAGATATTCAACAGAGAGTTCCACATCTTACTGACACCAAACGTATTATCACTGTGTATGATACAGAACTTATGTATTGTAACCATCATCAAATGTTCAGTCCAGTTAGTGAACACAGTGCTCACCACTTCAATACTTTCTTTAGATTTTAAGGCCAGAAGAAAAGAAATATCCAAAGTTTTTTTTTTTCTTCCAGAATTATTAATATTATTTCCACACCTACAACAGTGGACGTCTGTGATCCCAAATAATGAGGGAGTAAAGTCAAAGGGAACAAACTCAGTGGCTTTAATTTAATTTACAATCATTACATATTTTGACTCTTTTTGTGGTTTATTTTTCTATTTATTTATTTCACATTTAAGATAAAATAAAATAGAGCTTGTGAGATTTATAATTAAAACCAAACAAATACATGGAGACAAAAACAATATCAATAAAAGCTGAACCTCTTTTTGCAGCTGCTGCCACTCCTTCTCGATTCTCTGTTTCTCCTCTGTGAGGTTCTTGACATCAGCCATGAGCTGATCTATCTGAGAGGAGAGAGAAGATAAAGATGGAGGATGAATGAACTGTTCTCTTATCAAAGTGTGTGTATTGAGACATGACAGGAAGGCATTTCATGGTCTGACTTGTTCAGTATTTTAATTAAAGTCTAATGAGAGATGAACTCTTCATGTTAAAGACCCCAGCAGGTTTCTAGTTGGACCTTTAGATGAAACAAAGCAACAGTTGTGTTTGTGTTAATAAGTCAGTGGAGAGAATGAATGAATGAATGACCAGCAGAGAATCTGTCTGTCTGTGTTTCTTCATTTACAGTCAGCTGGTTAAAAACTTTCTGTAAGTGCCAATACATGATGAAGTTTACTGATTATTTACTCTGTGTTTGCTTGTGTTTACCCATCAGGTCACTAATGTTCTCCACCATCACATCTGACAGTCTGTTATGGTTCTGATAACATGAACACTGAGAAAGAGAGGAGCCAGTTCTTAAAGCTGAAACAGCTGATCTGTTTTAGGCCTCTGGCAGGCAGCACAGACAAGTCATGAACACATATCATGACCTTTCTCTGTCAATATGTTGATATTGACAGAGTCTTATGATGATTCATTAGAAGTCTTTCTGTCTGTGTCGCCTGATGAATGTCAGTACGATAATCTCTCTCTTTTAGCTCTGTTTAATATCTGTCTCTTTAGACAACTTTAAATGCTCCATGTTGTTCGCCAGCTGGACTCTAAGGGCTGCAGTTTCGGAGACCGGGCGAGGCAGGGGTGCAGCGCACCTGCGCTTCGCCAACTGGGTGTGGCCAGACGGAGTTTGCAAGTTTGGCACACTGTGCGCCCTGGCGCAGCAACTTCTCTTTCCCACCTCCGTCCCTCCTACCTGCACAAGTCAGAAAGAGGGAGGAGAGAAGGCGTGGAGTGGGTTTTACACACATCACACCAATCAAATGAGCCCCTCTCCTCGCCCTTAAGTGCGCTGCGCAAAGGCGTAATGAGAGTTTACTCAATTCGCCATGGCAGAAGAGAGCAGCAGCGTCAGACGGCCAAACTTCTCCCAGGAGGAAACTGATGTTTTGGTCCGGGAGGTCCAAGCTCACAGTGTCTGAATATACGGAACTGCGAGCAGACCTCCACGGGCTGATGATGCAAAGGTAGCCTGGGAGGAGGTCACCACAACTGTAAATCAATGATGCGTTTCTCTCGTGCGCGCGCTCTCTCTTTCTCTCTCACAGTCTCACTCTGTTTCTTTTCTTTTGGCTTTTCTAAGATGACACATGCTGAATATATACTCCCTATCTGATGCTGTGGCTGCTTGTGGTTGGCTGAGAGGGATGTGAACTCATTAGTTTGCAGCTGTGTTAATCAAATCAGGTTGGGTTTCCATTACGCGTGCCAAACGTGCCAAACGGTGCCAATCCCCTTTGATCTGACATCAGATGTGACGGGACAGTCGATATAGAGATAATTTATGCGCTGATTGCAGATAGTTGCATTGAATAGTGGTTTTTTGGGTATTTATTGCATCGTTAATGTGCCTGATATTCTGGAAACCTGCCTGTGAGGTTTTGGTGACGTGTGCGCACTGTCCACCGGTCAGCCAAACTTCGGTTTACACCACCTGCGCTGACAGTAGACCTGGTTTTAGCTGGCAAGCTTTTAGCGCACCTTCGGTGAAGCCTTTTGGCACAAAACTGTCACTGTGCCAAGCTGGATCTGTCGACACCTCCCCTTGCTGCACCGCCACACCCATCTCAGCGCACCTCGGTCTGCCAAACTACCAAACTGAGCGCGCCTCAGGTTGCGCTGCTCGAAACTAGCTCTGCGCAGGATTCGCCACCCTGCGGCACCCTGCGCTGCGCTGGGAAACTAGAGGCCTAACTGTGTGTGTCTGCTGTTTGCTGCTCAGCAGGTAGAGTACAGAGGCTTCTCTCAGACAGATAAACAATGAGCTGAAACTCATTACAAAGCACTGTAAAGCAGAGGGGAGCTGATCATTCACTGAAGGTTCACAGACTCATGTCATTTTTACATTGTTATTACAAAATTTTAAATTAGAACCTCTTTAAATCATTGTTTCATACATTTTTAGTGTTTTCTTAGTGTTTTTTTCGAGTGTGTGTGTGTGTGTGTGTGTGTGTACATGTCTCTTAATCTGGCTGACGTTTGTACATCACAGTCAAACACAGACGTACAACAAATACACATTTAGCTGTCAATTTTACTTGGATTATAACAAGTCTTTTACCTACATGCTCTGCATAATGTCCTGCAGACCCTGAGCTCTTTTACAGCTCAAAAACATACTTTACACACTTCATTACTTTGATACTTTTAGTCAAATTACTGTTTCTATAAAACCTGTTTAAATACAATCAATTATCTTTGGCTTTGTTTCTGTGAATGGTGATGACTTTTTAAGCAGTATGATGTCTTTCATCCCAAATAAGACTGTTTAAGTTTCTGTTATTGGAGGTTTATACAGTTTGTTTAAGAGATGTCGAACAGGGAGTTTGACCTCTAACTGACCCCAAACATAAGTAACGTCACTGTGTAGGATAGAACACTTCAGCCAAAGGAATACACATGAAATCATGTATGGACCTGACACATATAAAACATGAAACTTTCTGATCTGGTGAAATTACAATGCCTTATGTACTTTTCTGTATTTTGTAACCTTCATCAAATGTTCAGTTTGAGGCAAACAGAATGCTCACACTTCAACACTTAAGTTTATATTTTGAGGTCAATGCAAAAAAGGTTGATTTTACAGTTATTCAATATTCATATAATTTCTGCACATCCAACAGTGGAGGTCTGTTGAAGCCCAAACAATGAAAAGTAAAGCAGAAGTCAACAACATTCTGTGGCTTCAATTTAATTTTACAGTCTTAAAACACTTTGACTCTTTGTGTGGTTTATGTTGCTGTACAGTTAAAAAAAGCTTAATTTAAAACGAAGCAGACATTGTGACACTTAAAATTAAAAACAAACGAACAGGTGGAAACAAAAATCGGTGTCAATAAAAGATTAACCTCTCTGTAGGATAGCCTAACTAGAAAGATGTCAGTGGGTGGCTGGAAAGAATGAAATCTTTGGTGTTGAATACAAATACAAACCTCCTTAGTCTGAGTCTGCAGCTTCTCCTCCAGAATCTGAACCTTGTTCTCAGCGTCCTCCCTCCTCTGCTGCTCCTCCTGGAACTTCTGTCTGGAAACTATTGGCCACTTTGACTGAAAGCAAGAGCGAGGAGACTGATTAGACACAAGATAAGAGACATTAGACATCAGAATAAAACTGAAGGTACCACAACATGACTAATATCAAGCACATCTCAGGGTCAGATTGTTGTAGATTTTTATATTTTAATTACAGTTAGGTCTGTGTTAGAAACTCTGCAGTTCCACAGTTTGTCCAGTAAAGCTAATCTTTTATCAAATTACTCTCAGTGAGCTCAAACATCTTCTACTGCCAGTGAGTTTAAAGGAAGCTTTATGTTCATCAGAAAATCTTAAAGTGTATCAGTTGTACGTGACCACTTACAGCAGAGGAGGAAGAGCGGGCTGGAGTGGCGCGGCTTCTTTCCAACTGGGGAGGAAGAGACAGATTTAGGAAGCCATGTTCTTTCATTTTAATGGTTTCTTGTGTAAAACAATAAAGAGAAACTTAAGTTAAACTTCACACTCTATTTCATGAGTAAAACTGAACTAAAAATAACGATGAACCTCCACAAGCAGCTTTAAGTTTAAGGTCTGAATTGTTCAACACATACAGCAACTCAATCACCAGAAATAATGTTGGTATTGAACATTTCTGCAAACCATGGATACGTTACTTTTGCACGTTATTATGTAGCGGATACATTGAAAAGTTACATCTCAGCATCACTGTGGTTAATGGAGGTACAAAATCCTCTTGGTTAAGTTCAGGAAAAGATCATGTTTTGGCTTAAAACACGCTGTATCCTGACATGATACATATGAAACATACCAATTTAACATGTTCACGGTTTGAAGAAATGTATAGTGCTAACATTTTCTTCTGGCAACTGGGCTGCACAGAGTCATGAGAAGTTATAGAGGATAAGTGTTGCTGAATGTTCACACACTGTACTTAATATCAAATGTTACTGCAATTGGATGTTTTTCATATCTTTGCAGAACTAGACTGGAAATCTTATCAGACACAGCAGAGTTAAGAAAGAGAGATGGACCTCCATGTTTTTGGACAGAGTCTCCATCAGGGTCTGCAGGTTGGACACCCTCTGAATCTGATTCTGGAGCTGCTGGACTTCAACTTGTTTCTCATCAATCTGGCAGGAAAGAGAAGATGAGACACATGTTTTATTGTTGATGCATATTTGAATTTATGTGATACAACATGAAACAACAAAAGAGAATCAGTCAAGTCTATGTAATGGTTGTATTTATATGTCTAATTGAAGCTGCTGTGAACATATAAACATTTCTGAATGTGTGTTTTTTCAATAACTCCTGTTTCTCCTTGGGTCCTTTTTCACTGGCACAACTGCAACAACCAGTCAAAAACATAAACTGTTCCCCAACATCAGCATCTGTCATTTCAGCAGGTGACACTGCTCTGTAGAGGCCGTCGTAATTAAGACAGGAGCAAAGGAGGAAGTCAGGTGAAGTTGTTACAGAGCACCAAAGTCTGCATACAGAGCAGGTTGGGATGGACTGATCAACAAAACATTAGACTTCAATATAAGAGACTGCTGCTCATTTTCAGTTTCAAACTAACAGTATTTTTCTTTTCTTAATATGCATAACTATGATTGTTCCATAAGCTTAAAGCCATCAGGCTAAAGCCATGAGGCCTGTAACCTCTATGAAGGTCATTTCAACCAAAATTCTCCAGACTTCACAAAGTACTTATTTTAACCCAAACTATGATCATTAAGATAAAACACATATGACCTCATCAGTCTAATCCTTTCAGTCTAAGTTCTTTATCGCATTAAATCAGACTTTAAAATAGAAATCAAGATAAAGATAAAACATGAAATGACATTTGTCACCACAGACGTTGGAAAGACGACCATGACACACAGGAAAAAGAGCCCAGCGTCCATCCAGGCTCAATACTGAGTCATATAGTAAATGGACTGAATTTAATTAATGCTTCTTCAAAAGAGTTTTAGAATGTTGGCTTACTGTTCACCCATTCAAACACACCATCTTGCCCAAGAAAACTCTGACATGTGGACATCCTTATGTGGACAGGAGGAGCCAGGGATCAAACAGCCAACTCTGTGATCAGTGGACAACCTGCTCTGCCTCCTGATCCACAGCTGCCCCAAGAATTATACCTGACCAGTCTGATCTGTGCAGAGGTGTGTCAGGAACAGATCTGTTGACTGTCAGTGCAACATTTACGATCCAGTTTCAACCAAATTACCAACAGCTCTCCTCATGTTGCCTCATTTGAATGAAACCTGCTGTGTGTGTCTCTCTCCACCATCAATACATATAAATACAGCCTCTACAGTCATATTCTTTAAAACTAGAAACTTTGTCTGAAAAGGTTTCAAATCATTCTAGTCTCAAGCTCTCTTAGACCTGGTCTTTACCTGACTTGGTTCTGGAAGTGACTTGGACCCAGACAGAGAAGCTAAACTGAAAACAAACAGGTAGGTAACTGAAAAAAAATCTTAAGAGGAAAAGAAACAAATAGAAACCTTTTTGATTTTGGTGTCTACTTCCATCTGTTTGGTCTCCAGCTGCTTTGTAAGTGTCTCCACTTCCTTCTCAGCTTCTTTCCTCTTCTAAATTAAGAAAGAAAGAAAATTAAGCATCTGCACTTTTTTTCTCCACATTGCATAAATTCTGCATTTCAGCAGCAAAGTTTCCTGTGTAGCTTTATCTCAGGTGTGTGGGTGGTAACATGGTTTACTCTCAGTATATACTGTATGCAAATTAGAAAATCCTAGGATGGTGAAGGAATGTTCTGCCCAACTCTCCCTGTAAATGGCGAGTACTCATTGCCTTTGTTGGTTGGACTGGATTGGTTGGGTTGAGGCAAGAGGAGTGGGATTGGTTAAGATCAGAGTAAGAATGTCAGGGTAAAGCAGTCAGAGGCAGAGTAAGGCAGGCCATTCTTTCATCATCCCCGGGTTCACAAATCTGTGTACTATACAGATATGGATTCTCCCTGCTGCTCTTCTACTTTTAATAAGTTGTTTGCACAGTTTTTTTTTCTGTCAATTAAGTTTAAGTTTAAATTACACACAGGTCCCGAAAGACACACACATGCACAAACAGGACCTATACATGCACAAAGTGGAGAGATGTCAGAGTGAGGGGGCTGCCCTTTGGTCAGGTGCCCCGAGCGTTTGGGGGGTTCGGTGCCTTGTTCAAGGGCACTTCGGCAGTGCCCAGGAGGTGAACTGGCACCTCTCCAGCCACCAGTCCACACTCCATATTTGGTCCGGACAGGGACTCGAACAGGCGACCCTCCAGTTCCCAACCCAAGTCCCTATATGGACTGAGCCACTGCCGCCGACTATGTTTATCAGTGTTGTCATTCAAAAGCCACAATCTGGTGGTTATATAAACTGATATATTACTCTGATAGACACGCTTTGTCTTGTGGTGGCACATTTTTCTTTTTAATATTAGGAAACAACCTATACTTTTTATACTTTATCTATATATTTTTTATACTATACTTATATAATGACCACTTACCTGAGAAGAAAAGGAAAGGCGGCTTTGGTTTTTTTTAATTGTCTCCAGCTGAGGAAATGGAAGGACATACAGAGACACATGAGTACCACATTAAAGCATCTGAGCAATTATCCAACCTGAGGGGACAGTTACACTGGGTACAAAATAAAAATTTGCTTCATCCATATTCAAGTGTATTTTCTCTGCCACATGTTATCAAGTTCAAGTAGACTTTTTCAAGTAAACATGGTGTACACTGATCCATTTCCTGTGCCTCAAGCTGCAGAAATGCCAACACGTTCTCATCCCAAGTCATCACATATCATTGCTTTGTCAGTGGACTTTAATGTCTATGAGTAGAGCGCTACAGTACAGTAGGTATCCTTTCCCATCTGCTGTTGACAAACTGGCTCAATGGAAGTGACAAGTAGGGAGTCCACACAAAATATTTAGTTAAAACAACATAATTTATCAAACTAAGATGAACTTAAATAACCAATGCAGGTGCATTGAAGGTGCAAACCAAAAAGCAGTGATGCAGGGTGGATGACTACTGCAGGAAGAGAGAGAGCAAGTGAACACACGAGGCAGCTTTTATAGTGTGGAGGGCCCAGGTGAGCTTAATCAAGGCAACGACCCTCCCACGTCAGCCAACTGCCTGATGAGGTTGGCTGAAACATCCTCCAAGACAGTGGGAGGGACGTCACAGCTGGCAAACACCAGTGGAACGTCAACACAATCACGTGGTTAGGTTTAGAAAAAAAACATCATAGTTTGGCTCAACATTCATATTCATAATCAGCTCCTTATATTACATTGTTGTAGGCTGTGTTTCCAACTGATGCGGTCCAGCAACGTATCATACCAATGCAAAGCGTAGCTTTTGGTATGAGTGTCAAACAGCAAACTCACTGACAAAGCGATGGTATTTGACGACTTCTGAATGAGAACAGGCTGAAAATGTTGAGTCATGACAGCTGACTCTCTCTCTCTCTAGAGAATGATGAAGATGAAGATATGAACCTCTTTGTTTTTCTTCTCCAGCTTTTCCTTCAGTGTCTGCAGCTCGTCCTCGTTCCTCTGCTTCTCTTCATGGAGCTGCTGCAGCTCACATTGTTTAGTTTCAACCTGGAAGGACAGAGAGAAGGTGATGACAATGAGAGACTTGTTCATCGTATTAACATTTAAACTCAAAACATCTAAACATAAAGTCTGTCTGTATATGGACTGGTCTTAGAATGACTTCATTTTGTAACTGCCCTGAACAAACTCCTGTAAGTTTGACCTCATCTACACCATGGATGACACCAGGAATGTGACTTCACACTGAAATCAATGTGTTATATTATGAAAGTAAAGATGGACCTCCTTCTTCTTGGTCTCCAGCTCTTCTTCCAGAGTCTGAACTCCCTTCTCAGCTTCCTCCCTCCTCTGCTGCTCCTCCAGGAGCTGCTGCTGACATCTCTGCTTCTTAATCTGACAGAGGAGAGAAATGAACAAAGACCAGATGTGAGACATAATTTAATTACTGACAGTACCAAATATTGTTTTGCTGTTATCTCAGTCTCCACTGATATTTGCTTTCATCTTCATCCCTGTGTCTGTCTCAGCTGTGCCTCATCTGTCCCATTTTTCTTGAACCTCTGATTGTCCCAACATCAGTAATAGTTAGCTCTCTGTCACAGCTGCTCTTGTCTTCTTAATTCCTTTCTAAATACACATTATGTTTCTCTACTTACATGTTTGCTTTTCTTTCCCCCTTTTCCCATTACTACCTTCATTTGTACTGTGTCAGTTGTCATGAGGTGCTCTCTTTCTTCAACAGGAACAGACTGATCTTCAGTTTTGTTGGTTTTAGAGCTGTTCTTCTTTTTTCCTGTCTCAGTTTCATCACAGTGGCTTCTCTTGGTCTCTGTAGACAGTAGAACTTTAGGAAGGTATCACAGCATAAAGACCTTTCAGTCTAAAATGAGCTACAAATGTCAGACACCTGACAGTTTCACTGATTGGAAATAAAAGTAGACATTTCACCACATTTTTTAATCAACACCATAACCACCAAAATAATCACATTTTCATCTGATGAAATTTAATGTACACAATTCATATCACTGCTCCCCATAATTTCACATTCACAAAGCACTGCAATAAATTTATGACTCACTGATTATGTTTTGCCTCCATTTCCACAAAAACAAGAGAAGCAGGACAATAAACATGATGCAAACAGCCAAACCAACAGCCAAACCAGTAATAATGGGGAAAGCTGAAGCGGACTGGACCTTGAAGAAATCATCTGAAATGATAAAACAAAAATAACATGACATCTATATAGAGCTGGAGCTCTGAAACAGTGACCACATGATAAAGATTTACATTGTTTACCTGACATAGAGATGAGTGTCTCTCTGGTCTGGTTGATGTTCCTCTGTTGGACTCTACAGGTGAAGCTGTTGCTGTGTCTCTTCTCCACAGTCACTCTGCTGCTGACAGTATAGAGGTCATCAGGACCTCTGACTGTCTCTGTAGGTCCAGCAGAGAGGAGGTTTCCCTCACCGTCCAGCCACAACACCTCAGGCTCTGGATACCAGCCTGCAGACTCACACTGTAACACCACTCCCCTCTTGTCTCTGTCAAGTCCTGCTAAACTGATGACCGGTGAGGACACAGCACCTGATGACGAGTAAATTAAAATATTTAAAACAGTTGTCGGTGATACACCACATTAGTAATTTTAAAAAAAATTACTAATGAAAATGTAAACACATCTTCTGCATAGCCTTTGAAATTATTTCCTGTAAATCTCTTCATTTAAAGTCAGCAGATACGTCTTTCACCTACTAGCCTCTTTAATTTTTCTAACCAATGTGGCCAGTAAACTAGGGTGACCATATTTTGATTTCCAAAAAAGAGGACACTCGGCCGGCCACGACATAGCCTACTTAAATGATACTCGCAGTTTACTCAAAGATGCCTTATAATTTTTATAAATATAAAATTTATATGCATGAATAGAAAATTCAGTTATATTACAAAATAATATCTCTCAAAGACAGAAATTCAGATAGGCCCCAATAGGGGACACATACACACACTAGAGTGTGGCGATCCGAGCCCGACGGTACCCGATGGGTCGGGCTGGGTTTGGTCAAAAATGTAGCTATAAATTGTATTCGGGCTCGGGTCGGATTCGGTCAGCTTTCAGTGAAAATGTAGTGTAAAAATAAATAAAATCCTGTTGTCTGTCCTGTTTATTGCTTGGGCACTGTTATTTACGTGACAACACCTGAACATAACACACACAGGCACACATTGGCTGTTTGTTTCGACCTCTCCCCTCACTGGAAGTCTCGGACCTCCAGCCGCCCGCCTCCGCCTTGATTAAACGCTGAAAATAAAATAAAAGAGGGAGACAGGTTTTTCCTATTTTATCTTATTTTGTTTTATGTCTCCCTCTCCTCTCGCTAGAAGCGTCGGACCTCCCGCCTCCCGCTCCCGTCTCAAACACGGAGGTCTCCCTCTCCGCTGAGCACGCCCGGCCTGTTAAATAGCCTGTAACCACTGTGTGACACAAACTCAGTGCTTTGGTCATTAAATAACGTCGGGCTCGGTTCAGGTTCGGACAGAAATATGCGGCCCGTGCCGCACTCTAACACACACACACACACACAAACACACGGAAAACCGGACATTATCATCAGTTTATAAAAGACCCCTGGACGCCCCGGACGGGATGTGAAAAGTGGACATGTCCGGGCAAAAGAGGACGTTTGGTCAGCCTACAGTAAACACAGATAGTACCTGAACTGATAATGGGGCTGCTTGAAGTCAAACGGGTCACATCCTTTTGCCAATAGTAAAGTTGGCAATTCAAAATGTGTTTGTTTCCGAATGTTGGCCGTGGATTATTACGTATCAGATGTTATGTTTTAGTCTTACACAGTATACGATGTCAAAGAATGAAAGGAAAAAATAATTCTTGCCATAACATCTACAACAAGACTGTCCTTATAAGAAAGAGTTTAACCCTCATATACACTGATGTTTTCAAGGCAGTGGTTGTGTTCATCTTCTACAACATAAATTAGCACTATGTAAATATAGCATGTTTCCACTTACCAACAACAAGTTCAACAAAAGAGTCTATATTCATATCCAGAATGCAGCATCGGTACACCCTTGCATCAGAGGGTTGTACTTTGGAGAGCTTCAATGAAATGTTTCCTCTCTTCAGTTCATCAGTGAACAGAGATGTTCTTCCTTTGTAAGCTCGATCTTTAAGATGCACAAGGTCCTGACCAGCACGCCACACAAAGACTAATAAAGAATCCAGGTCAGATCTCGTCCACTCCAACGTCATGGCAGCAACGTCCACTGCAGGTTCCAGGTGACATGGCAAGATGATGTCATCACCAACTGTTGCTACTATTGGCTGAGGTGAACCCATCAACTGAGACTGACCTGGAAGGAAAATAGATCTATTTATCTTTTTCATTCTTATATTTGTAACCACTTAAATCTTGTTTATAAGGCTCCATATAGAAAATGTTGCTGTGCTAGTAATGACAGACCCTTTATCTGTGTAAACTGAGTATTTGCCATATTTTAATTGGAACCTGAAAGAGGGGGAGAGGTTTGCACATACTGAACCATCGTCAGGTTAACATTTCAATATGTCCAGCACTTTGGTTTATGAACACTTGCAGGACTAATAACGTTCCCATCAGCCTCAGCTGTAGAGCACTTAATTAGTGCTAGCATATTGACTTCACTTAGCTCAAAGCTCTTTTTTTACCTAATTACGCTACAGCCTCACAGAGCCATTAGTTGAGTTGTTGACGACTTTTTTTATTCCAAATATTGGAACAATTTGTTACAGTATTTGAAGTTTTATGGAGTTTATGAAGTTGAATATAGCCATCCTACCAACCATGTCTCCTAGAAATGAATTATAAATACTATATTTGTATGACGTTGCATGGTGAACACTCACTTAAAGAGGAACTAATGTTTTTTTCAACCTGGGCCCTATTTTCTGATCTACTTTTGTCTAAATGAGTGATAGGATGTTCAGTATTGCACATTTCTCCAGTATGAAGCTAGGGCTGACCTGCCTGCAGCCCATGAGCGTGTGCTGTATTCAATAATAGGGCACTCAGACAGTGTCAAACAAAATCAAAATACGTCCACTAAAAGTGCATTTTTTTCCACACAGATAAGCTCGGTTTGTTAGTATAATTATCTGACAGCATAACGGAAAGGAGAAATGAACGTCTGTGTTTACCTTTAGCTGGATTCAGACATGTTTCTCTGCCTGTTGCTGCTCCCTCTCTCTCCTCATCCGCTCTTCAGTTTCAATGAGCTCTGCGTCCGTGTACATCCGTGTACTCCATGTTCGAATAAATACGGGTGCTCATCAAATTCAAATGGCTCATCCAGATCCAGTTGGTAAAAATTCAGCCATGACTACTCCAAACAGAGTAACTCCTCGTGTTTGTAAGGTCACTCCAGCGGTAACTTCCTGCAACAACTCAAATCTCGTGAGACGTGAGATTTCAGAGTCAGCCTTTCACTCTCTGAGTGAGTGTTTTGACTTGCCACAACAGACATGTCTGAATTTTTACCAGATTTTGACCAACTGGATCTGGATGATGATGATGATGATGATGAGAGGGAGCAGTGTTACTTCGGTAGCACATATACTAAAATTGCAACAGGCAGAGGAACATGTCTGAATCCAGCTAAAGGGAAACACAGACGTTCGTTTCTCCTTTACATTATGTTGTCAGATAATTATACTAACAATCCGAGCCTATCTGTGTGAAAAAAATGCACTTTTAGTGGATGTATTTTGACGTTGTTTGACGCTGTCTGAGTGCCCTATTATTTAATATAGTGCGCGCTCACGGGCTGCAGGCAGGTCAGCCCTAGCTTCATACTGGAGACATGTCACATATTGAACATCCTATCACTCATTTAGACAAAAGTAGATCACAAAATAGGACCCAGGTTGAAAAAAGCATTATTTCCCCTTTAAAGTAAATGTGAACTTTTTACAAGTTTTCCACATGGTGTTATTCATACATTTTGACACATTGTAATGACAATACAAACTGTGTACAGGTGGTTGTAGATGCTACTAAATGCCTTAAACACATTGGTTTTCTGGTTCTGCCTTTGTGCTTTGACTCAACCAACGAAATACCAGTGTCTTAAAACACGTAACAGCAGTTTTAAATCTTTCATGTAATGGCACATATTGATATGAACATGTAATTATTTTTGATTCAAGTCCTCACTGTGACCTTGAGGCTGTATTTGTGTGTGTGAGTTACCTGTCACAGAGTGTGTCAGGAGAAGATGGAAAACCAAAACACTGAGGGGTCTGAGCTGAGACTGAAGGGACAGTCCATTCCTCTGAGGAACCATCTTGAAGTTCTGAAATTCAAATGAAAGCAGTGATACAATGGGCTCTAGTTTCACAGACTGGGTGAGGCGGAGGCGCAGCGCACCTGAGCTTCGCCAACTGGGTGTGGCCAGGTGGATTTTGTAAGTTTGGCACACTGTGCGCACTGGCGCAGCTACTCCTCTTTCTCACCTCCGTCCCTCCTACCTGCGCAAGTCGGAAAGAGGGAGGAGAGAAGGCGTGGAGTGGGTTTTACACACATCACACCAATCAAATGAGCCCCTCTAAATGCGCTGCGTGAAGGCATAATGAGAGTTTACTCAATTCGCCATGGCAGAAGAGAGCAGCAGCGTCAGACGGCCAAACTCCTCCCAGGAGGAAACTGATGTTTTAGTCCGGGAGGTCCAAGCTCGCAGTGTCCAAATATACGGAACTGCGAGCAGACCTCCACGGGCTAATGATGCAAAGGTAGCCTGGGAGGAGGTCACCACAACTGTAAATCAATGATGCGTTTCTCTCGTGCGTGCGCTCTCTCTTTCTCTCTCGCAGTCTCACTCTGTTTCTTTTCTTTTGACTTTTCTAAGATGACAGATGCTGAATATATACTCCCTATCTGATGCTGTGGCTGTTTGTGGTTGGCTGAGAGGGATGTGAACTCATTAGTTTGCAGCTGTGTTAATCAAATCAGGTTGGGTTTCCATTACACGTGCCAAACATGCCAAACGGTGCCAATCCCCTTTGATCTGACATCAGATGTGACGGAACAGTCGATATAGAGATACATTTATGTGCTGATTGCAGATAGTTGCATTGAATAGTGGTTTTTGGGTATTTATTGCATCGTTAATGTGCCTGATATTCTGGAAACCTGCCTGTGAGGTTTTGGTGACGTGTGTGCACTGTCCGCCGGTCAGCCAAACTTCGGCTTGAACCGGCTGCACTCCCCCTGCGCTGACAGTAGACGTGGTTTCAGCTGACAAGCTTTTAGCGCACCTTCGGCGAAGCCTTTTGGCATGAAACTGTCACTGCGCCAAGCTGGATCTGTCGGCACCTCCCCCTGCTGCACCGCCACACCCATCTCAGCGCACCTCGGTCTGCCAAACTACCAAACTGAGTGCACCTCCGGTTGCGCTGCTCGAAACTAGCTCTGCGCAGGGTTCGCCACCCTGCGCCACCCTGTGCTGCGCCGGGAAACTAGAGGCCATGATGTGGAAAAATATACCTTGGATTCACCTCAATCCAAAGCATATAAAATAACTACTTAATTCAATAAAATAACTACTGCAGTTAAAAATAATGTCATCCTGGGGAAGGTTTTGTGGTTTCTATGACTTTATTCAGCAATTTCCCACTGAAAATTAATAAAGTACTCGTGTGTATGATAATATCAGTGTTTACAACTCATTAAAAAAATATTTCCCGCCATGCTCTTGTAGTATTTTACACATGCTTTGAAAATTATGACTTAAATTATGACTTAATTTAGGTATTCCCTATTGGAATTAATTATTTGTGGATTTCTTTTCATTTTTAGCAGTGGGGAAAAAACATGTTATGCCATATATGTTCTAGTGATGAGTTATTATTTCATCTCAAGGCAATGGAATCGAACGCAACTGGACTTGGTTTTGTCTTAGAAGACGTTTCACCTCTTATCCAAGAGGCTTCATCAGTTCATGCTTGTCTGACTAGGCTGGAACTAGTCTGACAAACTGGTGTGGAAAAAAAACAGGTATTTAACCTCTGGGGAGGTCTTCACAAGGCCAATGATGTCACTGGTTTGTAGTGCTCCAATGGTGTGTCAACGACGTTCGTTGAAACTCCTGCTGCAACGGTGGTCGTTGGACTCGTTAGAGTCACATGAGGCCATTTGTGAACGACCATTGTTTTTAGAGGTTAAGCTGTTAAGTCTCCTGGGCAAGG
This sequence comes from Epinephelus malabaricus, assembly GCA_037127435.1. Taxonomy (NCBI): domain Eukaryota; kingdom Metazoa; phylum Chordata; class Actinopteri; order Perciformes; family Serranidae; genus Epinephelus; species Epinephelus malabaricus. Next base: position 80,282 of record JANUFT010000281.1, read on the forward strand.
ATGAAAGGACAGCATTATAGGTGGGGGATAGGTGGTGTCGCAGACCTCCTCCTCTGTTGAGAGATGGTTTTTCCAATTTCACATAGATGGCTTCTTTTACACCTCTTTCAAACCATCTGTCTTCCCTGTCCAAAATGTGCACGTTGCTGTCTTCAAAGGAGTGTGCTTTCTCCTTGAGGTGTAAATAGACAGCTGAGTCTTGCCCTGACGAGTTAGCCCTTCTGTGTTGGGCCATGCGTTTGTTTAGTGGTTGTTTTGTTTCACCAAGTCTGGGCATTCCTCGCTGCATTGGACAGCATACACTAGGTTGCTCTTCTGGGTGTGTGGTGTACGGTCTTTTGGATGTACCTGTCTTTGTCTGAGTGTGTTACTGGGTTTGAAATACACAGGGATGTGGTGTTTGCTGAAAATCCTCCTGAGTTTTTCAGATACCCCAGACACATAGGGGATGACAATGTTATTGCGCTTGTTCTTTTCTTCCTCACCCACCTTGTTCTTTCTGGAACAGGCTGCTGTTTTCACAAAGGTCCAACTGGGATAACAACAAGGTTTTAGAGCCTCCCTCAGGTGTTCATGCTCTTTCCCTTGGGCATGAGTACTGGTAAGTATGTTATCAGCTCTGTGTTGTAGGGTCCTGATAACACCTAGTTTGTGTTCAAGTGGGTGGTGAGAATCGAACAGTAAGTATTGGTCTGTGTGAGTGGGTTTCCTGTATACCCCAATGTGGAGGCCTCTGTCCTCTGTAAAGTGCACATCACAATCCAAGAAGGGCAAACCATTATCCTTAAGGAGGCCTTCACCCATGAAAACACCTTCACTGGAAATAAAAAACTGCTGGTTTAATTTAAAAACTGATAGTGTGTCCATGGAGTGCAGTTGAACTTTCACTTCTGCAATATAGATTAGTTTACCTAAGTTTAGTTTACTTTGTCTTATTTATTTGATGAAGACATCACCGTAGCACTGTAATTTAACAATAAAGCACAAGAACCAGATGCACTGTGTTTAGTTTTTTTTAGTGAGACACTAATTAGCAACACCTGTCCACAGGAGGCTATATTGTTAAGTTAATCATACAATACTACTTAACAAAAGTTATACATTACTATCTAAAGACCGCAAAGACCGTTTCTTACCCTTTTTTTTCCTGACTGACGGGTTTAATAGTTTAGCCCTCGTCAAAGCCCTTCCCATGATACAGTAGTGACTATCTTTTATAGAATATTACTACAGAGCCCATAACTCTGAATGCAGACCCACTTTTACTCTCGGTACTTTGATACTGTGTTTTCGACGAGGAGTGGTTAGTTGAAACATGTAAAATAAGCAAAAGTAAATCCAGAAAACAACATACCTGCAACATGACTTGTCGGTCCATCAGTATGCGTGGCCAAAGTCTGGTAATCATTGATAGGTTGTTGACCTGAACTCACCCTTTCCAACAACTGTAGCATGCTCATGTATCACACATATTGTATTGTTTACAGCAAGGAACAACGGCAGCTATTAAAGCCACATTATTACTTTACTTAAATTAAAATGTGCACACAAAGACAATTAAAGCACAGTGTTGGGATTGGGTCTGCTTTCCTACGCTGATCTTCAATTTGATTATCTTTATGAATGATGAACTTTGATCCTGTTGCCAGGGAACATAAAATTATACAGCTGCAATCAAAACCTTCAGGGTCAATAGCAATTTTTTTTGTAGTCTTACCAATACAGGAAACGGGAAGCAGTAGTTGTTAGGTCTGCTGTTTTACTGCAGGGGGCAGAACAGGACTTAGAGGTCAGTGCAGACTGTGTCGCCATTTTGCTTTACTTGATTCATTCATTAATTTTGCCTTTGCCTTTGCCTTTAAGGGTATCTGATGATACAACTCCCTTGTACTCCTCCTAATTAAAATCAAGTCAATTTTCTATTTGTATAGTGCCAAATCATAACAAACAAAACATAACAAAAGGTTATCTCAGGACATCTGACACATAGAGCAGGTCTAGCCTATTCTCTTTAACTAACAGAAATCTGACAATTCATGTAAATTCCCATCGAGATCATCCTCTATTGTGCAATAGTGGCCAAGTATAAGTATAAGTATATATTGCAGTGCAATATGTCATTCTCCATAAACAAAGACCAGCACTGTATGTAGATATAAATGGCAGGTAAGGTAAGGAAAACACAATCCTTATTTTCAGGTCATTATACAATAAAAAAACAGACTTATATACTATTTCTACCAATACATTTCCCCAAATCCTGCATACTGATCCTTTAAAGTGATAGTTCAGGTTTTTGGACATGAAGTTGTGTGAAACGCTGACCATCTGTAGCTCTGATGTGACGGTGTCACTACTCTCAACGAGCCTCCTGCTCTGAGAAATGGCCCGTAGCTTACCGAGGGGACATGTAACCAAAAGGTTTTAAGCTACAAAAAGTATGCATGTGTTTTGTTAGACTATTTCAATAATTTTAAAACATCCCCGCATTACGTCAGACCTTGCAATCGATTGGGACTATTTTCTGGCCAGTATCACTCCACCGTGCAGGCCCGCAAGACAGCACGGCAACAGAAATCAATAAGACAGTTCATCACCACGCCGTGCAGGTGTGCAGGATAGCAACGGCTAACGAAAACTTCATCGGCTGTTTCCAACAGAGAACCAGTGAGGAAGAAGATGTACTAGCCCTATATATACCTACCACTACAGCGCGAACACCGGCTCAGGCTCACGACACACCCTCGTCAGCTGCTGTAGGTAAACAGAGGAATACCAAAATGCTGCCAACTTGTGATTTCCCCAGCTGTGGGAATAAAAACATCGCCTGCTCCCAATTCCATCGCTTTCCTGTTACAGATGTAACCCGTAGGCAACTTTGGCTAACCCACCACCAGAACAAAGCAGAGTCTGGTCGTAGTCACATATGAATTCACATTTCTATGTGATTGATTACTCATGTCATGGATTTAGCAGTTAGCCTATAATAAACTAAATGCCAACGGTAAAACGAGGCCGCGTATAATGTACTCTCCACAACACAACAGGCTATTAGTTCAATCAAACATTTTGTTTTACAGACAATCAGTTAAAGACATCGTTATATAGACTGGTATTAGGTAATATATCTCTCTTTGGGCACCGCAGTGCTCTTCAATATGCGTTTTCTCTGTCCGTCGGGCTCTGTGGGCAGGTAGTCACTGTCGCTGAAGTGAGCTTGACATACGCGCAGTTGCTTCACCCTCGCCAGCTTGGTAGCATGCAAGGTTCATCCCATTTGACACAAGCCAAAGTTGCCGGGTTACATCTGTAACAGGAAACCGATGGAATTGGGAGCTGGCGATACTACTGGCCTACTGGTTGTCTGTTGGAAACAGCCGATGAAGTTTTCGTTAGCCGTTGCTATCCTGCGCACCTGCACAGCAGAGTGATACTGGCCAGAAAATAGTCCCAATTGATAGCAAGGTCTGACGTAATGCAGGGATGTTTTAAAATTATTGAAATAGTCAAAACAAAACACATGCATACTTTTTTGTAGCTTAAAACCTTTTGGTTTGGTGCTTTTATAACCTCACATCTGGACTACTGTAACTCACTTTATGTCAGTGTTGACCAGTCACTGCTACACCATCTACAGCTTGTCCAGAATGCAGCAGCCCGCCTCCTCACTGGAAAGCGTAAACACGAACACATCACACCAATCTTGGCCTCGCTTCACTGGCTTCCAGTGCGTTTTAGAATTGATTTTAAGATTTTATTGATTATTTTATTGATTATTACTATATGGGCTGGCACCCCCTTATTTAACCGAACTCCTGCACTTTCATGCTCCCTCCAGAGCCTTGAGATCAGCCAGCCAGCTATTACTGGCTACTCCTAGGACTAGGCTGAAGACCAGAGGTGACAGAGCCTTTGGGGCGGCTGCCCCTAGGCTCTGGAATAGCCTGCCCCTGCACATTAGGTCTGCCCACACCCTAGAGGTTTTTCAGTCTTTTCTTAAAACCCACTTCTTCTCTCAGGCTTTTAACCCAGGTTGAGCTGGACACCCAAACATTTTATCTTAATTTTATCGTATTTTACAACTCTTGTATTTTATTTTATTGTATTGTATTTTATGTATCTTATGGTTATTATTGTGGTGTACTATTAGGTACCTCATTGTATTTGCTTGTTTATTTCTATTGACCTGTTCAGCACTTTGGTCAACCTTGGTTGTTTTAAATGTGCTTTATAAATAAAGTTTGAGTTGAGTTGAGTTGAGTAACAAAACACATGCATACCTTTTGGTTACATGTCCCGTTTATATCTTCAGAACTACTTTTTCACCGGTAAGCTACGGGCCATTTCTCAGAGCAGGAGGCTCGTTGAGAGTAGTGACACCGTCACATCAGAGCTACAGATGGTCAGCATTTCACACAACTTCATGTCCAAAAACCTGAACTATCCCTTTAACTGATGCTTTTATGCAAAGTGACTTACTATAAGTGCATTAAACCATGTAGATACAACAAAAAAGAGTGCAGGAAGAACTGTAAGTACATACACTTTATCAAATACCATATTTAGAGACAATAACAGAAAGAATATCAATAGTTTAATGAAGGAGTCCTTAAACAATGTAAAAAGGCTACTTTTACATTACAGTTTTTCTCGATTGGTTTGGCCCATTTCTTGAAACAGAAATTACATTCTCAAAGCTTTAAGTGCATTTGGCAAAATAGTCCAATGGTTCAGCACAACACTATGGCTCACCTGCAAAAGGTCATATCTCTCCCAAAACAGTTAACTCATGCTTCAAACTAAGTCCCTTTCTCATATAAATAGTCAAGGCCCCCAAACACAAGTTTCCTTCTCAATTGCTTTGGCTCATTTCTTGAAACAGAAATGACATTCTCCAAGCTCTACATGCATTTGCCAAAATAGCCTGGATGGTTCAGCACAACACCATGGCTCACCTGCAAAAGTTCATATCTCTCCCAAAACAATTAACTCATGTGTCAAAACTAAGCCATTTTCTCATATAAATAGTCAATGGCCCCAAAATGCAAAGTCTCTTTGGCATTGTGTAAGCACTGTTGGTCAAAATGTTTAGATGTTTTGTCACTATGGCAGTGGACCATGGAAATATCACTTATGTCACATTTCAATCTTGGTCCAGACCCTTCACTGACAATGAATGGTTACTGTAATTGATGCCTTTTGTCTAGCTACCAAAAATCAAACTGTATCAAACTGAAAAAAATGATGGACCTACACTGTCATGGAAATTGTTACTGTATTTTTATTCACAAAAATAAAGTAACTGCCAAACATCACAGTGAAAAGAAAATGTATACAGCAAAATATACTGTACTGTAAACACATCAACACAAAAAAAGGAAAATTATATGCAATATCGTTCACACCAGTAACTCCACCTCAATGGTCGTCCTCCTCATCCTCACTCTCATGGATGTCCTCTCTCTGCTGTCTGTCTGGCCACAGATTTTCATCCACATCACACCTGATATTCTCCCTTGCGATGCAACGGGGGAAGAATCTACGTGCATGCCGCAACCATCCCCTGCACTGATCTGCTGTGACATTGTCACAGCAAGCATCCATTGCTTCAAGCAGGGACCTCTGGTTCTGAGCCCGATGCTCATACACCCCCCACCTCCAAGCAGAGAAAAATTCCTCAATTGGATTGAGAAATGGGGAGTAAGGTGGTAGGAGCACCATTAGCAGTCTTGGGTGGGCAGTGAACCAGGCCCTGATGAGCGGGCCACGGTGGAAGCTGACATTGTCCCACACAACTACAAACTTTGACAAGTGAGGCCCTACCAAACCTCTCTCATTTTCTGGGATGAGATCTGAATAAAGGTGATCCAAAAAGAACAGGAGCTTTTGGGTATTGTATGGGCCAAGTGTGGGAATGTGGGTGGCCACACCATTTTCAGAAATGGCAGCACACATTGTTATATTGCCCCCACGCTGGCCTGGGACATCCACCGTGGCCCGGTGGCCAATAATATTCCGGCCACGTCGTCTTCCTTTGGCCAGGTTGAAGCCGGCTTCATCCACGAAAACAAGGGTGTGAGGAGTCTCATTCCCCTCCAATGCCATTATTCTCTACAATACAGTACAACAAAATATCAAATCAGTTATACGGTAGAATCATACCATAACAGCAAATTACATAGGAATGTTTTGTGTTCTCCACCAAAAGTTCAATATAGTGGCCTCTGTGCTTTACTGTAAACAGGTTATAATGATAGATAACCAGTAACACACCACTGACTTACATTTACATACTGGAACCGCAGCTCTTTCACTCTATCAGAGTTTCTCTCAAATGGTACCCTGTAGAGCTGTTTCATGCTCATCTCATGCTTCTTCAATACCCTGTCTATTGTTGATATGCTGATAGTGTTGATGTTCTGGAATATTAGATTGTCCTGTATTATGGTATTACGGATCTCTCTTAGTGTGATGGCATTATTTGCCATCACTATATTGCAGATCTCCTGTTCTTGTTCTCGGCTGAGTAGCGTTCTTCTGCCACCAGTACGAGGTTGTCGTCCAATCCTAGACATAGAATTCACAAATAGACAATATTACCATTTGTATTGTGATGCACTGTCCTGTCCTGTAGACCTACTGTATGCCTTATGAATTTCTCACAGAATGAGTTACCAATTGTACTGTTGTTTTACTGTTACGTAATGTACTGAAATTCTACTGTAATGCATTGCTGTACAGTAATTGGAATACTATTGTAAACTGTACTATCAATACAGTAATTCCATTGTTGAATGAGTACATAGGCCTACCTGTTTTCCCTGCGGAAGGTTTGGATGATAGAAGACACTGTAGATCTGGGCACATTCGGCTGAACTCGACGACCTGCCTCTGCCATTGTGAGGCCATGATTGATCACATGGTCAACAAGTGTAGCCCGAATTTCATCTGGAACGGCATGGTGTCTTCGTGCCCCTCGCCCTCTTCCACCTACTCCACCACCACGCATCCTTACTCCTCCTCCTCTTCCTCTTCTTCTTCCTCTTCCTCGAGCAGGCAGTTGGTCATTGTTTACCTGGCCAGGTGCCTCCATGTTCAGAAATTGTATTGATTCTGGTCAAGCTCTATATGTATGTTTGGCAAAAATCATACTCATGGATAGCACCTGTCAGGTAACTAAACATACCATTTGATTGGTCACCTGAGATGTGTTACACACCCCCTTTATTAGTCAAGTTCTAGATTCACCTGAGTCAATTTATCAATCAGCAAAAGATATTCATATCATGTAATGTGATGTTATACATGGTGTTATGTTCCTGACTAATTTTGACAATTGAATGAACTCTTGTGCATGTGATGGCTGACACAATGAAATAATGCTGACATGTTTTGGAGAGTAAAACCATCTGACTGACAATCAACAGTTAGTTTAGATCAACAAGATATATACAATTGATAATTGTGCTAACTGTAGGCAACTGTAATCAATCATTTGCAAAGATGTGCTAGACATTTGCAATTTGTGCAAACTGTAGACAATTGTATTTAATCATTTGCCAAGTGTGCTAAGACATTTGCAATTTGTTGAAAGGAATGAGAATTTGAAATCTGTTGTGAAGAAGTGCCCAGTGGTTTGGAGGGTTGTCCATGTTGTTTTGAGAATGTAATTTCTGTTTCAAGAAATGAGCCAAACCAATTGAGAAAAACTGTAATATCCTATCTCTCAAACATATGCAAAGAGTTTGCTGCACACTGGATCCTAAATGACATGAAACATAATGTAGATCCTATGCAGTTTGGCAGCCAACATAATTTTACACAACACACAACCTAGATAGTGGATGGACTTTGTGTAAAAGGCCTGTGATGGTAGGGGGTTCAATATGTACAGTAAGTACAACTGATTTTGCCATGGCTTTTAATACGAGAGATCACAAAGTGGCAGTAAATTGTTTCCTTGATCTAGGAGTGAGACCAGGCCTGATTCCATGGTTATGCAGCTTCACGACTGACTGACATAAGAAAGCGTGCTACATTTTACTGATTGAGAATATCCCACATTTGGAGTTACACAGGGAACCGTTTTAGGTCCTATAGTCTTCCTTGCACTGATTGATGGTGTCCTATGGGATAGAACAGACAACTGGAGATATGACTCTGGCCCAGACCTGGACTCCCCAACTATCAATAGACCTTGGGGTCTAGACTACAAGTTATACATGTAACTATCACTAGACATACCAGCCTTGCTCTCTCTATTGACCAGAGCATACTGCAAATCTGTGCCACAATCATAGGGGTTACCTGGAGGTTACCATCCAGAATAACTTGCAATGGGACAGTCAGGTGCACCACATGTGGACCTCAACCAACAGGGAGCTTTTTGATCAACAAAGAAATTTGGTGTTCAAGACCCTGAACTGGTATCCAACTATGCAGGCTGTGTGCTTTTGGTGCTGGAGTATGCAGTCTCTGCCTGGCACAGACCAGAGTAAACGGTTGGAAAGTATGCAGAAACTGACTTGTAAAACTATACTTGGACAGAGGCACTCAGGGTACCCAGAGGCTGTCTGCGGAGTGTGAACTTTAGCAGACACAATCAACTGTGTTTTGACGTTGCCAGAAAGCAGCTTATGTCCAACATCAGCAGCTGGATACTCCCCTTCAGGGAGGAGCTCAAAAAAAGAAGAAAAGAAACTCAAACAAGCTGATCATCAAAAGATGTTAAACTGAGAGAGATATAGAGGGTCACTAATCCCCTGTATGTGCAGAAAGCAGATTTCAGATTACAGGTTTGCGTCATTAGGTTTTGGCTTAGATATTGCTATTTTAAAATTGTAACTATGAGCCTATTTTAATTGTTGTTATCTACTTAGCATTGATGTTTCACGGTTACAGAACAAAATTGTGGTGTATTTTTATTTTTTGTACTGTGGTTCATATTGACACTAAGAGCACAATGATTCAGTGTCTTTAATGAGAATTGTTTTATGAACTTTTGATAAAGCTGAAAGGTCAGTGAGCTAAACTAAAACAGAAAGAGGTTGGCTTCAGAAATAAACTGAACAGGAAGAGGAAGTTGTCGGCTACGTACTTGAGCTGTATTTCAGTCTGATGCTCAGTCAGTCAGCAGCAAGACACCATGGAGGTCACAGCTCTCTGCTTCAGACTGTGTGAGTACTGAGACTAATGTTTTCTTCTTTTTTATCCTACGTTTCACATCCTGTCAAACCATCTTTGTCTTATATTCAACTTTGCTCCTTTGTTTATCCAGTGATGCTTGAATTCATTCTGCTGACCAGTTACACTCAGAAAAGTGGTGAGTGACAACTGAACATCTTTAAGATACGAAAGACATATTTGCACAATTCTCTCCATCCAAAGAAACCTTTCAATATATTGTGTTGTCTGTGATGTAATTTAAGTTCCTACCCTTTTGTTTCATGCTATATTCTGTGAAAGGTTCAGTTTAATTAATTAATGTCTATGTTGCAAGCAAATAACAAAAAAAACATCTTCCAAAAAGTCACAATTTAATCTATCACAAGATGTAGGTTTCCTGTCCCAAATTATTATTTTTTTAGGTTTTTTTTTGTGACACTATAATTTCTTTTTCAGTTTCAGATGCAGCTTTTCTTCGCATCACTCCAAACAGACTGCAGCACTTTGAATATGAGCCTGTCTCTTTTCACTGTGAGGGGATTCCTGGTTCCACA